>JAQFYE010000342.1:0-39449 GCA_034694305.1 Protaphorura glebata | reverse complement strand
TCGACTATTTCGACTTTATATTGACTGAGACCGAACGACTCTTAGCCCAAAAAATACATGGCTTACGCCGAAAAGTACATTACACTTAGGAGTCCATTATACCAAAAATTATCTAAAACTTAATAACCCGATATTTAACACCGATATTTAACAATAGTTGAAGTACTTATTTGACCTCGGAATTAAGAGTTGGTGGTCATTGTATGACAAAGTTACCTGGGAATAATAATTTTTGTACCGACTGACAGTTTAAGACTTCGGACAGGTGGAAACAGTATGAAAGGTTGACATGTTCAAGTTCATTTTGTTGTGCTTCCGTAACTACACAACGGTTAACCTTGCAAGGACTTTTACATGAAACAGAAACTCATGATGTTCAGAATTTTCAGAGAACTCAAAACCGTGTATTTTAAGCATTCAAGATTATCGAAAATTATGGAATAGATTTGGCATGCAAAATATAAGCAGGGTAATATCGGCGAGCCCTCCAGGAATTGAAGCCGGGTCCGAATATATTCCGAGCTACAAATACAAAGTGGTATTAAACTTCCATCCTGTTTTTTCTAATGAAGTAGAGTAATTTGTTCTGGACTGTGTTTACATTGCAAGAAAATGAGCTAAAATAAGTGCAAAATTAAAATTCCTAACAAGGGTTAAAGTTTCGTCTTCAGAATAAAAGCCCGCATTCCTAATTCGCCATTACGGTATCCTGAGTATGAACTTGACAGTTTCAGGTGAACGTTCGGTTGAATGTCAGAAGTTTTTGTCTTCTTACCGTGTCATCCGATAATCAGCGGAATTGTTATATTAATTGTGTGAGTGAAATTGCATTGATCGAGACTTTATGAACTACCCTGTACTCGTATCAATATCGAAGAGTGCTAAAAGTAATGGACGAATGTGAAATCTTTGTCTGTCTCTTAAGATATGAAATAAATTATATGCCTACATAATAGTAATCTTATTTCACGTAATGTTGTAAACAGTACATTATTACCCTCAAACCGACTTCAATTGCGACTACAATTCCTGTCATGTCAAATATTCCTGAGTCAGCAATGTTAAAGTAGGTTAAAATGTACAAATCCGAATCCAAGCCGTATATGGTCCAAAATTTACGCTCCCATAATTTAATCTTACATGCCAATTCAGCATTTCTTTAATGGCCTAAAAAATAATTCCCACATTTTCAATTCCACAGATAAGAATGAGCAACGTACACTTAAAAGTTATCACCGGAAGAGTCATTAGGGATTACCCAAGATATGTTGTGAAAATCTTCCACAATTTTGTTAAGAAAAACCGATAACCTAATGATACGAGGGCTTCAGTATTTAAAACTGCACATCAATTTATTGCATTAAATTTGTTAAGATGATTGACTCCTTTTATTTGTGTCTCCAAATCTTTGCTTGACAGGTGAAAGTCAACTTTCTCCTTTTGGTTGTCAAATTTTTTATTTTCTCAAACATTCTGAAATCTGAGACGTGAAAACTTTTTGAGGTAGGATGTAGTACTGAAAATTTTGTTAATATAATAATATTCCTTAGGAGTATATTCTTTAGAAGATCTAAACATGCGGTACCCCACAGATGCGACATCCCACAAATTCTTTACATAAACAATTCAAAAGTAAATATTTATATTTTTAAATAGTAAATCAATTGGGTTTGAAATGTAAGGCAACACCATAATACCAATATTGCGTGAATGCATACCCTGTAAAATTCTGCAAAATGATTAATAATAAACCAGAAGTCATTGCCATTATATTTTCGTCATTTACTTGCTATATAAATAAAAACTAAAATCGTCCTTCACCCGAATAGAAAATATTGCTTTATTTGACAAGCCAAGTTCACAATATTATAGGTAGTACGTTTGGTCAAGACCGAATGTCATTTCGGAGCTGGTTTTCAGGGAATAGTAGCCGAATCCGAGAAAGTAACATTGGATGAGTACATGTAGTCATGAAATCCGCCGGGAAAGGTGTATCTGAGTTACCCTGTCAGTCTATCGTATAATCAAATTTGCATGGATTCAATAGACATGTCGCGGCAGGGTTGAGTGGATATGCGCGCGGACGCGCGCTGAGTGCGCAAAGAACATTCTACGCTTTGCGCTGCGCACCAAACAGTAAAATGACGCCTCGATCGTACACATTAATACTTAGCCCGGCGTACTCACAAGGAAACCACTTTAGATGTATTGTAGTGTAGGAAGCAACCAGAAGGAGGCGGCAAGGCTCAGTGCAGTGAGTTCTGGACCTTAACTCCGTCAGGTCCCGGGTTCAATTCCTACTCGGCCCACTCTCCAATTCCTTATACGGCTCAGTGATCGCTTTCAACTTGGTCCTCCGAGATCTTGGTTTAATTACATTGATTGCTGGCGCCTCTAGAGTAACGTCACTAGGGAAGAGCCATGTCGTTGATATCAACTTAAGACCTATGAGCCAAGTTTTCGTAAAGCTGATACAGCGCTAATTTGAACTGAAATGCTTTAAATAGTAACTTTAATTTCAACTCTAACTTTGATGACTCGAATATTAAACCAATTGGATAGGTCACTCCAAGTGTCGTGTCTGACCAAAAATAGGTCAGATTTATGACAAGAAATGATATTTTCTGATACCCCATTAATAGGAATAATCGATTTAAATCGGGATTTTTGTAAATGTTTAAGTTGAATATGCCTGGATGCAGGAGGAGTATACATTATTGGAATTTTTCAAAAATTTCTAGCCGTTGTCCAAAATTTCACTATTATGTTCATGACCTATCGGCTTTATATTTCGGTCGACCTTAGTGTCGTTCTGACACAAAAAAATGAGATTACCTTGTGAATAAAATCCGGCAACTCTGCTACCTCCGGCTACCCTCCAAATGCATTGTAAATGTATTTCCTTCTATCCTTTTTCTTCTGCATGGTAGGTAATAATAAATTTTCTATAGAGTGAGACACAGAAAACAGTGAAAAGCTTAAAAACTCATCGACAGTAAGGAATAAGACACTCAAAAGCCAAATTTATACAATTTATCAAGCCAACAAAAAAATTCCAGGTTAGCTTAAATAGCTACATTCGGTCAAAAAATCAATTAAAAATCAATACTTTCATTCGGTTTGAGAAAATATAAAGGAAAATTTTTGTTGAGGTGATTTTACGATATTACCAAATATCTGAATCTTATCTGATCTGATTTGTAACAATCTACACTGTTGCGACAGCGAACGTGACAGACAACTAAATGTAGGATCGTTCGACAACAAGGCAAGTTAATTTTTTTTGTCACAAATTTTGTATTCATAAAAAAATGATAAAAGAAATTTAGCTGAATGACTGAACATAGTATTGGTAATATTATAATCAAGTTCAGTCAGAAGATAACCTTCAGGGTCAACAAAAATGTTGACATGGACTTAACTAGAGTAATACGATCCTCAGAGATTGCGTTTGCGTCTGAGATAGCATGGACGGATATTTATTGTGATTTCAGAGTACCAGTGAATACTGCTGATGATAGAAATTTGTATACAAGACAATATGATACAGATTGGGATTACTCAACATACAAAACTGGGTCTATGAATATTTTAGCTTATTTCATTACAACAGACTGACGAACTGAGACAAGTTGTTGAGTCATAACAATTATAACAAAATTATCTTCAAGAAGAATTTTTTGTTAGACTTGTTTAGTTTAAGTCCATGCTGATGTGACTGATTTGGGAGGAGAATATTGCATTGTTCACTCTTGGCCTTAAAAAGTTATTATTCGGATCAATAGACAAACTAGTTCAGTTCAGTTCCAAGTTCCATCGTACCAAGTCATTATAACGTTTACGTACTGGAGAAATTCGGTTAAGTTGAAGTTTTCTCCCTCTGTGTATTCCAGTCAGGATTTCACGGAAATTGTAGTTTAAATACTTGGAAGCATTTTTGAAAAATTAAAGTGTCACATTATTGGTAGTATGGCGAGGGATGGGATAAAAGTTGATCGCCGGTCTGCTAGATCCGAGTCCAGGAGTCTTGAGAAAACTTTATCCAAATATTCCAAAGGTTTGTTCTTAGAAAAGAAAATTTTGAGAGTTTCTTTCACGAATCGAACCTGAAGATAAATTCTAAACTGGACTAATATTGCTGAATTAAATTAATGTACTATTCGGCAATGACCGCTCGAATGCTTGATGATTGTCTTTTAAACAATCAAACGATTTTATAATTCATACGACATGAATTTCTATATCGTGCTTTTCAAGATGTGATCAAGCCGGTCTAAAATTATTAAATGTTGAACAACCTTGACAGCAATGTTTTTATATTCGAGAGTCACGTTTATCTTTAATTGGATCTGGTTTTCGTGTATCATTTCTAACTAATGTGCTGATTTATCAGGTCAAAACTGTGATATACCTCAAATCTCAATATTCGTTGCTTTTCAAACCGATAATTTGATCTATTCGCTTCTTATTTGTGAGCTGCTAAATGATACTTATATTGGTTTGTTGTGACAAATTATTTATTAACACTAACAATGAAATTAATAGATGCATAATATGTGCAGTTTGCACCGGCAATGCAAATGAAAATGACTTGGTCATTAACCTGACTAATGAGTATGGCAACGGCAGGTGGTCATAATTATTGCACAGTTAGCCGCGATCTGCATTATAATTTTGATTTGTAATGCTGAATAATTCAGATTCGTATTATTCATAATATCATCAAAAATGTCCGAAATTATTAATGAGTATACCTCGTCACGTGGTTTGGAAATTGTGAAACGGTGAATCCAAGTTTCTGAATGTTCTTTTTGACAATCATTGCATTAGGGAATTGGTTGAGGATTGAGTTGGTTTAAAGTGTAGCAGTCGAACCAGTAAGCCAAATACGGCAAATCGATCCGGTTTTAGAAACTACTGCTTATGCAAGATTTTGGTGGATCTGCCCCGTTTACATCTGTAAATTACAATAGATACATATTCCATGTTTGTCAAATGACAGAGTATTCGGTTTTAACCAAAAACGCATACGGTTATTCGGTTCAATTCTAGTCTCTAAAATTGTATTGTATTTGAATTACATGTTTCCCAAAAGAACCTTAGCGAAATATAGATTCACGATTCCGGTAGAATCGGATCCAGTCAATCAGAATATTTGCATGTGTTACAAATTCCTGAACTTCCTTGAAAATTTCCAGTTCTAACGAACTGGGATTCATGTCAAACTCAATCCTAGAGTTCAATAGACCGAATCGACTAGACGGTAGTTAAAAGACGTGAATCTTTTAGAACTCAGTTTTCTCTACATTCAGTCTTCTCTTCATATTTCTAGTTAGAAGTGTTTCCGGTCATATGTCAAAACGTTTATTTCTCTGAAGGAATTAAAAATTTATAAACATCGTTTCCTACTCCTTCCCTCCAAATGTGTTCTTTTGTATAACAGATTCAGTAAAAAAAACTTGAGGCTTAGACCGGACTGGAAATACTTTTATAGCCACGGCGTATCTTCCATTAAAGTTTTAGATCTCACGACGACATTGAGCTATTGATTTGGTGAGCTTTTGTACGTCTTGGCAAAATCTAACTTTTGTAACTGTATAAATGGTCCCTGGGGACTCTAAATGATTGGACTTCCACTTCGTTTATTATCATGATTATTTATGAGTATAGACTAATGACTAATGACATTTCGTGTTGTTTTATACAACCGAGTTTAGAAGGACGCTAACTTTGCTTAGTATAGAGACGACACATAAACTGGGTATGTAAACTAGATTCGATACGGGGTCAAGTGTTTTAGGTTTGGACAATGTGACGTATAAGGGATGCTGATTCGGCTTTCTTAGTTCAGTCCAATTTGACAATTTTTGGTTGCACAGGAGGCCAGGTTCTCAGAAATTGATCCAAAACACTCGATATCGAGTTCGAAAGTATGCAAACACATTGTACATTATTGACTGCCACAACATATAAATATAATAATCAAACATTTTTGCAGTAACGCATGGTCAAACCAATTCCATAATTTCGTAGAAATTGGGTTGCTTTCCGTCTCGCTCAGTTCTGGAAGATACACCAAACAGTAGGGAAAACCTCCCCTGAAAATTCCTTATAAAGCAGGCACTAGCTGTAGTCAGTCTGAAGGAATCGAACCTTGTACATAAATGATATGCGCTGTATGTACCACTCGGCTACGATGGATTAGCTGCCAGACTTGTATTACCGTAAATCTTCCAATAAACGCCCGGGCATTTATTTCTTTAAATAAATTTTTGTTCTGTGCGGCGGTTATTCGAGAGCGGTTACAAATCGACACCGGCGCTTATTGGAAGATTTACGGTTGGGCTTTGTTTTTATTTAACTTCCTGCCTGTGACATATACATACGGATGGTTTGAGACTTGGACTAAAGCAAGTTTCCTTATCACGATCCCATAAATTATTAGAGATTTGATTAACCCTAGTATAAATGACGACGTGGCATTTTTATATTGTTGTCCGCCTCTGTCATATACTTATTATCTAGTCCACATTCCAATTCCATCCGTGATGGCCCGTTGGTCTGATACTCGCAATCCATTTGACTCTTGAATATTTCATTAAATGATTCTCCAGGCCCAGGCCCAAGTTTACAACATGACGATTATAAAAGTAGAAAAAAAATAGAAGAAACTACTCCCTTGTTTACTTCCATTTTATTTGTTAGTATAAAATAACATCATGAATCTCAAAGTCCAAAGGTTTGCTCTAGATTCGAGGTCAACTACATTTTGTAACATCAATTGATTTGGGAAGCTTAACTTTGGTTATTGTTTTAACGTGGTAGAAGATATGGACCAATTAGGTAATAACAAGTCAATTTGTAACAATTTTTCATCAACAAATCACAAGCATTAATAACTCAAGAAACCATTTAAATCATTTAAGGCGTGCATCTGAAAACAAATGATTTCTTATACCTTGTGGATCTGATCAATGATTTCTCTCAGCAAAAAATTTCAAAAACCTGATATTAATGGTTTTTATTATTTTGATAATCTGTTGAGCATGTGCTGAAAAGGACCAATTATATCTTCAAAAGTATCAAAATTTTAAACACTACCTTTGTTTGAATTAAAATATTTTTAATACGATTGAAAGTAGCTGTATACTCATACATAGATATATGCATCTGAGCTGTCCAAAAATGGCCACCACTCAAACTCAAAAGGAATATTTATGCCCATTTGGGGCGAGGGTTCATTTAAAATTAACAAGGAAGTGATTAGAACTGACACTTTATTGAGTTTGACAAGGAAATGCACTTTACGCCCACAAGTGTCTATTCGTGAATTTTTAATCGTTTTAATCGAATCGTCAAGCCTCCTCCGCTGTGATTTGACAGCCTGTATTAAAAGGGTAACAGGTACTGGGTGACATTCATTGTGCCGCGCTTAGAAGCGCGCGCGAGTCATGAACAGAGACTGCTACGTAAGTGGATGGTAATAAGAGGGATTTGTACATATAGTATAAAAATTCTAACTTATCGCGTTTGTACGGAAAAATGCATTTATTTAATTAATTAGCGCTGAAGTTCTGAGTAGGTAAAAAATGCAAGTTTTACATTAGGTACAATCGAGCTATGACCCTGGTGCTCGGTATTGCTGAAATGAAGGGTCAAAGTAAATAATCGATGTCTTAGTGAGTAGAGCTAAATCGAATATTTGTATAGTATTTTGCCAAGCACTGAATATTCCGGCGATATATGTATATACACTGATATATCAATACGTCCGATATTCGATTCGACCCGGCACACAGTCAAGATACCGTATTTCTCCATTTAGAAGCATTGTGTTTATAATTTTTTGAAGTGCCTCGCGGAGAATATCCGTATGATAATTTCTTTTTTGTAGTGCTCACAAAGGACAATATTGTGCCCGAGATTCGGAGTATTTGGTTAAATCAATATATTGCATATTGCATCCAGTAATTTATATTTCCGAAAAGTTTGTAGGCATGCTGTACTTTACTAATTCATGACAATATATTAGACATTACCCTATATAGATTATTTAGATTTCCTGTATTCCGCTGATATTTTTGCCAGGACGAATTGGATATCCCTAATTTCAATTACTAGGCGAATAAACTTAAATATTCGGACTTCATGGTAGTCGACCTATACTACGCCTTTCATTAATTGTAATATTAATCCGTATACATTTCGTCAGAATGTCAAAGATATTCGAAGTCCATAGGGATATTTTTTAAGTGATAATTACGAATTCTCCACCTTCATTCTAATTAATTAGTGCTTTGACCAAAACAGCTTAGATATTCGGAATATTCGGATCGGATTCCATGATATTCCACCTAAATACTAAATATACTCGATTGGCGTGAATTATAATATTAATTATAAGGCATACCGGCAAACGTTGTAAATTCGGACTTCACTTCACACTAATCGGTTTTCATGAAATTCGACTGAAACTCTGAATAATCAGCTATCGGAGCCCTTATTTTCGGTTGAAGTTGTTACCGTACCGTATTAACCAAGGAAAGAACGCGTGAAATCCATAATTTTGCCCCGGGAAATCTTGCTCTTTGTTTTTGCAATCCAACGCGCGGCGGCAGAATCCCTCTCGACTCGGTATTCACCAGGTTCGTATTCAGTTATACTGCCGGCAGTATTTTTCAGATTCATCAGTTTCTTATTTTTTCGTCTAATACGAAATGTCAAGTCTCTTGTCAGTTGAAACAATTTAGGTCGGTCGGGCAGTGTTTGTGTCCACTGTTGAGAATTTCTATCCATCGTCATTCGTCATCATGTCTGGGTCTGGTACTCTAAAGTCCGAAGTATATCTATCCCAATCCCAAGGTCGACCTCGAGGTCAAGGCCAAAGTCATCGCAAACGCAATCGCAATGAGAGTCCCCCAGTGGGGTCATTTTTTCTGAACTACTACGAAGCAGCTCAAACGGTTCGTTCACTAGAACCAGAACGGCACCGGTGCGATCGCGGTAATAATTATTTGGAATTATTTTTTTATATTTTATAGTGTCGATAAACCTTGGTTTGCTATGAGAGCAAACTTCAATTTATTCCACTGAGGAAAAGGTGACTTTTTAAACTTTTAGAATTTTCTACATTAATTTTATTTTTACACATTTTACGTATCACTTTATTTACCATTTTATTCCTTCTCAACGAATTAACTAATCGGAAATGCATCAATGCACTTGACTAATTTTTTAAATACGAGACTACTACGAGATTGTGCAGTCTACGATGTCATCCTAGGGTCAAGGTAGATAGGTTAATACAGGAGTTGACGTAATAAAGCCGAAGGTCAAAGCCCGACATTAGCTGTGTCCACTAACTAGAAAATAGAAAGCGGTTAACTTTTCAAAAAAGTTTATTGATTCAAGTTAGGGTGTAGAGGTTAATTCTGAAAATTTTTTTAACGGGAATTTAGAAAGTAAATTAATGTCCACGTTGGAAATTGAATGATATTGTGCATGTGTAGCCAGCCATCACGAAAGCAGAAATAATTAGAGGAATATCGATTGTTCTGAAAATGCATCCTGTTTTTACAATGCTTTTACCCTTTTAACGGTATTTTTAGTTCTGACCTTAGAAAGCACAAATCGGTCTCCCCCGCTCAGGGTTTAATGCAATTCTCAACTCGAATTTGAAGTTCTTTTTTAGATTTTTACTTAAAATTTGTTTAATCACTCTCAGAAATTCTCACCTGTTTCTGGATCTGATTATTTCTTATGCCATAATTACAAACGTGGACCATAACAATTCGGCAACATTTCACACTGTCATAATTGGACGGCATTTTAATAACTTGACACCTACTCTTGTTCACTTCGAAGAATTTAAAAAAATATATATTGAACTGAAAGATTTCGTATCCTGTGATAGTATATGTGTTAGAAATCTAGGTACACTTTAGAGATCATAGGAATTTAGATGTTTGCCTTAAAATGCTTATCTAATACAAGTATTTATTGATCAAGCGCTCGGTCTCGGGTTAAACAAATTAACCAATAATTCCTTACCCAATAATTAGTATACTTTCTTTTTCTTTTCTTTTTCAAATTAAAACAGCATTTTGAGCCTAGACAGCTCATTCTTAAAGTTTTTCAAAATTTGTCTTTAGTAAACGACCCATCCCATGATCCCTGTTCTCTGACTCTGACTGCATCTACAGCTTTTGGGTGCATTATTTCATGATGGACTGTTACACGGTAAACCTTCAGTACATTCTCAAAATAAGTAGGATTTTGGTAGCCAAATTTAATTATTAATTTAATTGTATTGTGCTTTAATTTTCATTAAAGTATTTTATTCTTTTTATTCTCTTGCTTATTTTCTTGACATTTCTTGAATATTCTTATTTGAACCATTCTGGGTTTGTCTTTGCCTGCCTGAAGTGTGTTTATTATTTTGTTCTGTTTCAATTATTGTGCATATCCGAGAGTCCAATCACACATACATTGGTCTACAAACTTGAAACACTTCCCCGGAAGCAAAATTTGCACAATTGGAGTGTTTTTATCGTCGTCAACAATATCGGTTTTCTGTGGAATGATTTGTTTGCATTGTTCAGTAATTTTTAAAAACGCCAACATACCATGCCGCCGTAGAAGACGGTGACCACGTTTTTGTTCTCTGAAAATTCAGTACTCATTGCTTTGTAGTTATAGGGTTTGTTAATTAGAAAAACCACTGCAAATTAGTTTCCCTTGCTCGAGTGCATGTCCGAATTAATTCATTAATTGAGCCAATTATCATCACTCCTTGTTTTTTTCTTCTAGTCTGGTACACGTGTTACGTGCTAAATTCGAGTATATACTTTTCTTTTGTTTCAGTTTAATTTTACTAGCATATGTTTAGCTCAGCTCTGGTTCTTAAGAAGGTTCTAATGCCCTGATACTGATTTCTTGTTTCAAGTCTTACATATATAATCTCATTAGTATTAATTTAAGTAAAGTGACTAATTATGATTACAAATGCAGGGATGAAGCGCAGCGCAGAGAGGGAAATGGGATCACCACAAAAGAGAGCCCGAAATCTCGGTTACGAATTACGAAGTCTTATCCCGGCTAGGGTGAGTTTTTCAAATTATGTTTTTATATTTTAAGTAAAAGAATTGATGTCGAGAGATTAGGTTTGGATTTTATGGTTTTTTCAAAAATGTGGGGTAATGTCAGATATCGGATGCAAAAATCTTGAGAATAACTCACATTGCCCCGAATAAGAACTAAAATGAACCCTGTTTTCAAGAAAAAATAATCTTAATTGCAGTTTCAGTCTAAATTAAAAATGAAATTGCTTCATTTCTGCAGTATATATCGGTATATATTATCTGAGAAATTGTAACTATTCGGTGCAGAATTTTAACAAGCGACTATATAACAAAAACTTTCTTTGGAAGAAATGCTGAAAATACCACTAAATTCGAAAAACAAACAAGTTTTCAAATGTAATTGTGCTGTATTAAAATGTAAATGTCTTTCTGTTTTGTCGACAGGCCGCTGGATCTATAATTGGTAAAGGAGGGAATAACATAACTAGACTCCGGAGTGAGGTATGTCCACCGACTCGTATTTATTTTAAAGTAATTGTTTACTAAATAATTTGATTGATAAATATTCGATAAAGTATCTTGATTCTCTTTGTTTTCTCTTCGCTGTATTTTTAAATATACTTCTTATCTTAATTTGAATGTAATAATTTTTGAAATAATGCGTAGCGTATTTAATTAGAATTAATTCATAATGAATTGAATGTGTGTAATTCTTGTGGGAATTGTATTCTGATAATGGGTCCCATTTTGTTTTTTCTTGGTTGTTGGTGTCCCATCCCAATCTCTAGAACAAGGCGACGATCAGTGTCCCAGATTGTCCTGGCCCTGAACGGTAATTCCCACCCATGTCCACATTACACATTTAATTAGATTAATTGTATCTTGTAGTCTATCAATTTCACAAAATTTCTTTTTCAGTCTGAGCAATCTGAAATCAATTTTGCCAATAATATATTTAAGTTTTTCAAATTTCATCGTCATCAAAATAAAATTATGAGTTTTATTGGGATAAATGTTTCTAGGATCTCTGGCAAACGATGGATTGCGAGGACAGTCAAACTTACGTTGCATTCGTTTTCGTTACCAAAAATATTTTTCCTGTGTACAATTAAGAATTCCGATTTCAAATAGGTGTTATGTAATTACAGAATGCAACGTAGGCTAAAATCATTTTTTTTATTATTTTCAAACTTTCATTTTAATTTCTATCGACTAATACTGAACGTTGAAATCTTGTAGGGTAGACTTCAAGCCTTCATTCCCTTCATTGATTTTTCTCTTTTAATTATTTTATTACACTTCTCATTACTTATAATTTTTTTTTTGTCCTCATTATTAAAACTAATGTTTTGTCCTTTCCCTCCTTCCACTTTTCTTTAGTTTTCACACACATAATTAGTAGAATTCAAATATTATTTTATACAATGTACTCACGCGATGCCTTCTTTCAGATTAATTTCTATTTCGGCTGATGATCAAGAGACAACCTTGAGTGTTCTGACACAAATTGTGCCTCTTATCGAAGATGTAAGTTTTGTTATTTCTCTGACGAAGTCCGACGTTATATTTTCTTGTCGGACATCATCTTGTTTGGCCTTGGTCGTGTCTCATGTTCAGTATGTGAAGCGTGACACAATTCTGAATGTCCTAATGAAGGGAATAATTCGGATCCAAAGTTTTTACTTACCTCAAAATAATCTGAACGATCGGATATATTTAGGCGCCTAAAGAGAGATCCCGTGGAAGTACGGACGGAAACGACACTGTCGAAGTACGTTTACTTTTCCACCATACCCAAGTTGGATGCATTATTGGTAAGGCTGGAGCCAAAATTAAGGAGCTTCGAGAGGTTAGACGAGATTTACAATTTTGAAATATTTACTATTGCTTTAAGAATACGTGATTATTATTTTGTAGACGACGACGACCCAGATAAAAGTATATGGCAGCTGTTGTCCACGAAGTACTGATCGAGTAGTGTCTGTTTCTGGGCCAGTAGATATGGTTCTGAATGCAATTAGACAAATCATTGTCTTGGTCAACGATGTAAGTCGCGCTTACATTCAATTAAAAATAAACGACAAAATTTATTTTAAAAACAATTTTTTATTTCATATTTGACATTAGAATCCTGTTAAGGGTCCCAGTGAGCAGTATGATCCGCACAACTACGATGATGTGTACGCGAGTCAATACGGGGGTTTTGGAGATGCTCGTGGCGGCGGCGGGTATGGTGGTGGTGGTGGGGGTGGTGGCGATCGGTATGGGCGATCAATGGGCGGAGGTCGAATGATGGGAGGTGGATCCAGAGGCGGGGGCGGGCCTGGACGTTTTCGCAGTGAGGGAGGAGGTCGTGGCGGAAGTGCACGTCCACAAAGAGGTAGCAATCTATTTTGTGGCTGTTTCGTGGAAATTCCGAAAAGTTCGTGATTTCAAGAAAAAGAGTTTGTTGTATTGCATTGGGAAAAATGGTATTTCTCTTTATCAGTCTTTATTAAAAATCATTTCGTTTATTATTTTAGGGAGCAATGGAAGACAAGAGGAATACGACGACTTCACTGATGACGAAAGGACAACTACCCAAGTGACCATTCCGAAAGAGGTAGAAAGACGAGGCTAAAATAACTCACAATCGAATTTTTTATAGGATTTGGATTAGATTTGTTTTTATAATACATTTTTTAGTTCGCTGGCGCTATTATCGGTAAAGGTGGTTCGCGCATTCGTCGAATTCGGGCCGAGTCGGGCGCTAATATCACAATTGATGAAGCATTACCAGGATCGGTCGACAGAATTATCACAATCACCGGGGCCAATGGTCAAATTAGAATGGCCCAGTATCTTCTTCAACAAAGGTAAAGTCCTTTTTTACTTGGCAATTCGCTGAAATATTCTGATTTTATTTTGGAGGTGTTGAATTCCGCCATTTTTTTTAAATTTAACGAATATTATTTTTGGTACGGGCATTTAAGTCTGTTAAATACTTGTTTGCATACCAGCCTGGGCAGTTTGGAAGCTGACTAGTCATTTTCCATAACAGACTTTGGCAGAATTATATGCTACCGGTTCCCAATTCCACCTTTTTTTTGTTTGGAGGCTTGGAACGTTCCGACGGGTTATCCCCGCTCCTTCGAACACTACAATATTATTTAACTTTTTTTTCAGCGTCAAAGACCATGGTGATCGAAAGTTTTAGGGCTCGTCACTGATCTCTCGGATTACAACTTGTGACGAATTTCCTGGAAATAATGCATTAGGATATTGTAAAAGAAAGTATCATTTGAATTGGTAGTGTTAATTTAAAAAAAAATCAATAGTTAATTTGTTGTTTAGCTCAAACTGTAGGAGTCCTCGGTTGTCACTTGTCACTCGTTATAATGTGTTGTCATTACCGTTAGGTCCTAAATGGGTATTATTGTGTTCTATAGAAAATATGATTGTGAAACCTTAGATTTTGTATTACAGGGAGGGGTTATAGAATAACTCTATTTGTTTATTTGTTTGACTCAAGCGTCGATTAAAAATTAAAATCTCATAAAGCAAGAACTTAACGATGTAAGTTTTTTTTTGTTGACTTTGTCCTTATTAGTATTCGTTCATATTCATGCTCAGAAAGAAAGTTGAAACGATTATACGTTAATTAGAAGAAAGAAGTGCATAGAAACCCACAGATTACAAGGTAATTTAAGAGATCAAGCCGAAAAACGACAAAATATTAAAATATGCTAATTAAACTGCTCACTCGATTTCTAGTGTTAAAATTTGACGGAGCAGGGGCACATGCGCGTGAAGTTGTATGAATAAAATAATAAAAAGAGTTAGGATCGATTGCGAGCGCGCGCGAGGGGGGAAATACAAACTAATTTTCCAATTTGTATTAGAATTTTGAGCAACTCTTATATGTAAGCATTAAATTGCATGTGATGTAAATTAAGATATGTAATATGCTAACTATACGGATTATGGAATATGACGTGTATTAGTGAATCTACAAAGGGGCGGGGGATGAAACACAGTGAAGCTGGAGCTTGCCGAGTTCAGCTGAGCTGGGCGAGGAAAGTATTCACGCCTCAAAATGAAGATTGATTGATTATTACCATTATTAATAACAATAATTTTATGTATACAATTAGCTTTAGTTTAGAACGCCCAAAGCATAAGGCATTCTCACCAAAACCCAAGTTGAAGATGTTATTGTATTAAAGAAATGAACAAGCATTTAAATTACCAAGACGAACGGAGTTACATTTACATGATTCCTTATTATTGTTGCTTGTATTTTTTTCTGAGTGACGCTCTTCTGTTTAATTCATCTCATGTGTTGTTAGCCTAACCTTGAACTTATTATCATTAATATTATCATTGTTTGTTATAGTTCCTCCCGTTCTATTCGTAAATAAAAACTTTACTAAAAGTATGGAAACTGTCTTAACATTTTCTCTGGACTTACTAAAAATACATGGTATAGTTTTAGTAGTTTGCGAAGCATCTGCTCCAAAAAGTCAAGTATTCATGAATCAGTTTCCTTTCACAAAAAATAAGAAATGGTTTCAATTTTTGGAAATACTTTTCAATGTTATTGAGAAAAGAATTTGTGAAATGTTAAAGTCAATCATATCAATGACCAACTAGACGATTACAGCGGAATAAAATGAGCTTCTTGTGGACAGCAACGCAAATGATTAATTGAGAAAATAATTCTAATAATAAAAATAATATTATCCTTGCTCGAAACAGAATTTTTGATATACACAAATAATAAGCATTTGTGAAAGCTTGTCTCTTGAGTGGTTAGAGGATATACTCTATAATTAACTGAATAGTTCAAACAACAAATTTCATCCATATATTTATATGGTGAAAGTGGAGAATGTACTTGCTGGATGTAGCTGAGGTTTGCTTGAATGTGCCAAAGATTCTTTATGAGTTAGTTAATTGCTTTCATTTCGACCAAGAATTTTAGTTTCCACTGTTGTCAACACCCGGATCGCAATTTGAAACTGCCTGGAAATAATAGAAAGATCTTCGAAGTGTTATCTATCAGGAATTCCCAAATAATTTTCTTAATCTTGATTATGAAGAACGGCATTTAACTTTGTTGATTTCGCTTTTGATCAATCGGGTGGAGGCATCACATCGATTTGGCATGGGACGCTCGCGTGGATTCTACGGGACGATTGTTGAGGATTTCTCAAAAGGAGGGGACACAAACCATGAAAAATGTACGCCGTTGGAAATCGTTCTATTTTTTTTACATGTTGTCGGCAGTGTCATTCTGAACAACTTTTGTGAAAGTTTGAACCCCAAAAGTCTAACCGTCTGGCCGCTAAAAATACACTGGGTAGCATGTAAAGTGAAAGCGAGTAAAAGCAAAAGTGAAAGTCGCCGTACGGCGTAGCACATACTAACCAGTGTATTTTTATCGGCCAAACGGTTAGAATTTTGGGGGTAAGACCTTCACAAAAGTTGTTCAGGATGACACTGCCGCCAACAAATAAAAAGGGGTCGATTTCCAAGGGAGTACATTTTTTCATATGGTTTGTGCCCTCTCCTTTACAACATTCCTCAATGCCAACATTTGACCAATTTTCCATCCAGATCCCAACGGATGAAGATTTCCCCTTAACTTACGATTAGTAATATTATTCTGAATTATCTGCTGTAATTTAAAAAGCCATATTATACACCACCATAACCATATTAACAAAATGACCTAAAATACCAAACAACGTCCAGAGATATTGACATGATAATCTCCGTTCGCGTTCGGGTGAAGAGAACGAGTTCTTTGTCGCGTCATTGCCTGGAATTTCATTGTCAACCGGTTCTCCATATCGGACTTGTCAAATTACCTTTGCCAGCCAACCCTATAAGGACAATTATCATAGTTCTGAATCGACCAGAAACCGATGGAGTCCAATATTAACCCCAGAACTTAGACGTTGAGTTTTCGTAATTTCCACTTCTATTATGCAATTCTGGACGATTCATGTCATCATTTTCGATGAATAACTCAAAAACAAATTACATTGCTAATTGTCGGTTTTTGAGACGTAGATTTAGTAAATAAATAAGGTGGTGCCCAATGTCCCATCTGACTTTAATCCTTCGAATTCGTGCCGGCAACAACGAATACTTGTGTTTAACGAATTACGAAGAGCCACCGATAGTAAGTAGAAGGAGGGCGTGGTTGTTTTGACTTCTTAAATCATACGATTGAAAAACATAAGGACGCTTTTCAGAACATGGACTGAAAAAATACAGGGACAGTTGTTCCAAATCGGTAAATATGGTGACTTTCTTTCTCCTTGAATACAATAAAGATGAATTGAAATTTTTCGAAGGAACAATTTGGTATTTCTTGACTGCTGAACTTGAATATTTGCACTGACAAAGTTCTTTCTGAAACGAATGAGTGAGTTTTATTGGAGTAAATGTACAAACAAATGAATGTAGGGATTTACGTGGGTAGATAGAACTAGGACTAGGACTATTAATACTACTACGACTGACTAGAAGTAACGCCTAAAAATAACAATCAGAGGAGAAATAGTTAGTACAATAAATGCACACGTTGTGAATGAGTGAGGGAGACGCGTGAGCGTGACGCCATTCGGTTCATATTTGCAGTGACAATAGAATTTAATTACATCATCCACAACTCTACGTCAATTTCCTAAAGTTCTAGAGAATTTGGAAATCTCTAGAATCCTAGAATCTAGGGGAATACACATACATATACATTGTCGTCCTCCTGGAATTAGTCGTCTAATAATCTACATATTTATGACACCAATTGAATCATAGTAGTCTTATGTATACTTAACTCATAGACCTTTTCGTCTCACCTCGACACACTCAATCTGTTCAAAGAATAATTAAGGAATAGAGACAAAATTTTACATTTCTCTAATTACACAATTCCAGGAACCTTTGAAGAAAATTAGTATTTACGGTACTGTACGGTACAACAATAAACAGAAGCTAGATAGGTCTAGGCCTAATCCGTCATGATCCAAAAATCTATATGCCTCTGGCAATTCCTTTTAGTGTGTTTACTACAACTTTCACTGTTAAAACTTAGAATGGATTAGAAATAATGGCTTTGTCTAATATTTTAGACATTCAAAACATTCCAGAAACAAAATTATCGTGTCTCTCAAGGAATGAATAACCATAAAACATTTCTCAGAGAAAGGGCATGGGCATGGCGTGGGTGAAAGTCGATACAAATTGAATAATTACAACACTCCTATGCCAAGAAATCTAGATAATTCCGTCCTACGCTGCATTTCATCATTTCTCACGCGAAATATTAAGATTTCTAACTTCAGACGCATGAGTAATCGTTTTACTTATATCCTTCACAATTTGTTTAATTTTTCTCAAATAGAATCTGTGAACGGAACAGAGGTGGCTCCGTGGAAAATTTACAAAATCCAAAAAATCCAAGTGCCAAAAGGAGGGCATTTGTGTCGATATCGAATATCTAAAGACAATAACGCCAGGGCTTTACCTAACACTTCTGACAAGATACAAATAAGTGAAACGTATGATTGGACGGCCACGAACGCCATCACCAGGAACTTCATCCATAGAATATCCAATTTTACAATTACAGGTAACATTGGGAGACAGAAATTCACAAGAATTCATAATTACGGTACATAAATATCTACTTCGACAATATATTCGAGGGGTCCATTACTTTTCGATGAAAACAAAAATGAAGGAGTCTAATTATCCTGTATAATATATCTGGAACTAAAACACTCATTCTTTATACACAAATTGAATTAGATTGATCAGTTACAGTGCAGTACGTACGGATACGTTAAAATATACGTATTAGTGCGTATATTTTTGAGAGTTTCAAAGATTTTCAAAAATTTGTCTTGTCGGCTGGGTATTCTGTGAGGTCAAGTTGCTCCGCTCCATGTAATGACCGTTTCCCAAGGAACTCAGACCCCATGGCTCTTCGTTTCTTGTCAAACTGAATCAATCGAGAATTCAAACTTTGTTTCCAAGCTGGGTATTCATTTCTTCGTTTGGCAATATAGTCTGAGGTCCGTCCTAGGCTATTGCTGTTTTTCTGAATGAGTTCTACACGACCATCCCCGATATATCCTTCTGCCGGGTCATTTGGTCTTATCCAATCAGGGCCAGTGGTTTCACTCGAGGACAGAACATAGTCTTCAATATGTGGGGTCTGAAACCCACGTTTTCCAAGGAATTCTGAACCCATTGCACGACGTTTACCCAGAAATTCAGAACCCATCGCTCGACGCTTCTGAATCCTCGCTTTTCCTTCATTCATCGGCATGTCGGACCTAGAAAAACAATCGCAATTTAATTTTTTCCACAGAGTTGTTAGATTAGACCGCTGATTATTTTGGCCATGATGGGCAGAATGCTCATTTGTTTCCAACATTTTGACGAAATATCGTTAAAGCCGAATATGATAATTTGGCAAACGATTCTGTGTTTTAGCCGAAAACCAGCAAGGTATCACGAATATGAATAGCCGATTATGTGCCCAAATAGAATCACAATAAAAATCCAGCCGCAACATTTGTTTTCATTTTGTAGAGAAAATCTTTAAAGATTTTCAAAATTAGTTTTACGTAAGGCCATCTTGATTTTGAGGATATCAGTTTTATCACAGTTGTACAGAATTAAATTCAAACAAAGCCAGAAACTCATCGACTGTCCTAAATTCCGTACACACTAGCCGTTGTAAGGAAGTAACAAAAGACATGTGACGTGTCGGCTTTCAAAGAACTTTTACTAAATAATAAAACAAAAGAAGCGTTGACTTTTCGTTTAAAAAAATGTTTTGTTCTTCAGGATAATGGTGGCGTGGGAGTCCCGCCTTGCCGTAGGAATTCCAACTGTGAGTCGCAAAAAGGAATGAGAAATCTCCTGAGGACTTTCTACATTAAAACATCTTATTTAGTCAAAATACTCTGAAAACTCCGAGCGGAACAATGGAGAGTCTTAATGGGTAATCCAAGAGTGTTTTTGAGTTCTTGAAGATTGAGAGGATTTTTGTTGGGCTTCCTGATACGAAGAAAGCAGCAAAAAAAAATCTCACCGTTTGCCAAGAAATTCGGAGCCGAGTCTTCGCACGTGGCGAGGTGGGATGAGGAATTTAGCGTCTCCTCCGCCATGTGGACTTTTACTACCCACCGCGAAGTCAACCAAGTTCGTCAAGTCATTTCCTTCTTTGGCTTTATCTGAAAACATCATTTAATTCAGATTAATTTGAAACAATGATGTTGAATGAGATTATTATCTTCTAGTATTGGGACTCGTAAAACTGCTCTTTTATAAAATTCTTGAAAAAATCGTGTATCTCATTGCCAGGCGGTCAATTGAACAATGGTGGTCGACTTTTCATGTGCACCTCACGTATGCAATGATTTTTCCCACTCTCGGTTTCATAAATGAGTAAAGTGTCTTGGTGGGGTGGGAAAGTCGGGTACCAAGAGGGTGTCAAATAATGATGACATTGGACATTGGGTGTAGTGTGGTGACAGTGCACTAATACATTCGTCAAAATAAGTTGAACTCTGAATTTGCATCCTTCCTCACAGAAATAGAGAATAAGCCATCATTTGCCTCATAATGTGTGATACCTGAATTTTTTTATCGCACAACTCAGGGTCGAAAAATGTCCGGAGTGTTAAGCCCGTGTGTTTATTCTTTTTAGAACCATGGTGGTACGATACAGGTTGACCTTTATTTAATTATATATTTTTCATTTTATCCGATAGGTTATTGTGCATAAATGATAACTGTTGAAAATGCATTAAAATATTATCACGCAAAACGTTATTTTCAGACAGAGTAAGTTGGCGAAAAAGTTGTCTCAAGTGTCATGCCTCAAGTAGTCTTGTCAAGTATGAGTGTAAAATTTTTCTGAGGAGGAAATTTTTTTGCATTCACTTTTGAAATATCGTCCACATATGGAACCATACCTAAATTTACAGAAGTCTGCATAATGATTTCAACCTATTCTACTGACGATTAACAGATTTCATCTGATTACACGACTTTCCCATTAGCGGACAAGACACAAAGTAGTGACTAATGACTAATCCTGAACCGAAGAGTTTGATTTTTACATGGGCAAAGGCTAGTGAATTACAACTTCCTAGCCCAAACCCTGCTTATTGTCTTTTTGATCAGAATGCAATGCAGATGCAAAATATTGACACGATAAAACAGACGACTGTTTATACAGAATCTCAGAAAACTTTTTGCCATCCCAAATCGATCAATTTCAATTGTTTCTAAGTTTATATTGAAATTCCAGCTAGTTCGTCTATCTTGTTGGTATTGTATAAATTGAGACAATGGATTGAAGCACTTCTCCTTTTAACAAGGAACCATTCTCATATCATATGTAGATTCAAAGTGGTAGATTTTAGTATACCCTAAGGAATTTAGAGTCGGGTCGGAGTGTACCCGAAACACTTAGGGTCAGATAGTGGTCCGATGAAGCATTTTTGGTAGGATCGGAGTATACTATTCTTACTAATAATCCTCATGTTAACACAGTCCGAAACCTGAAACAAGAAATGGAGTGTGACCTAACTACACTAAATGTGAACTCACAAGGTCTGCCTGTGAAGCAGAAACATACACAAAAGATACGTGAAGTTATGCGTGGAAAGGAATTTGATGAGTGGTGTTCTCTTCCTCATAAGGGAAAAGGCGTTATTACATTTAAGGGGTGCCCGAGTGCGAACCAATGACTATTTACAAAAAAAGGACTGTCATCCTCGGAGTGGGTAACCTGTATAAAGATGACATCAAATATAACACCGCTACGAGCTTTGCCAAGGAATAACTTTCGCGGTGGTGCCCTAGGACAAAACCGTTGCAGACATTGCAACGAGTATGAAACCCTTCCTCATGTCCTAGGAATCTGCAAAAGAGGTGAACTCCTTCGCAATAATCGACACCATCGCATTCGTACAAGAATTGGCGACGCTTTCCGTTCTTTGAAATACCGCGTAGAGGAGGAGAAGCATTGTGTGGACATAAATGGCAGATCACGTCGATTTGACTTTCTAGTAATGGATGACAATTTGAAAGTAGGATTTCTACTCGATCCAATGATTAAATTTGAAACGGACAGTGCACAGTCTTTGGAGATTCACCATGAAAAGTGTGGTATTTACGAACCGTGTATTCCAGACTTATTAAAGAAATATAAATTGAAAAATATTGAAGTTATAGGACTTTTAGTCGGCGCTAGAGGAACTATCAGTTAATTTTTTGAACAATTTCGGAAACGTTTCAAACTTCCAAAGTCAATGAGAGACGATGTAGTGTTAATCGCCCTTAAGGGATCTTCACAGATCTTACAGAATCATTTATACAAAAATTAATCAAACAGTTATTTAACTAAAAGAAATATTTGGAATTACGTAAATTCTGATCGAAATGCATATGTATTTTTAAGCCGTATCTATGTGAGTATTCGTGTTGTTGGAATTATTCTGAAACAAAATATAATTATTGTATTCCGTGTCTAATGGCAATTTTCGATGGAAAACGGAGACTGAATAAAATTTGGTTTAAAAAAAAAACATTTAGGGTAGGATCGGAGTTAATTGACGCATTTAAAGTTGGATCGCGGTGCACTTGAAGAATTTCGGGTCAGATCGGAGTCCAACGAATTATTTCGGGTCGGATCGGATCCCAACGAAGCATTTGTGGTCGGATCGGAGTCCAACGAAGCATTTATTGCCACTTCAGTTCTACCTCGACTAAATTCGGATTGTTTGAGCCTAATGTTCGTTTCACGTGTGAAAAATGTTCCTTGTAAATTTTGGACTCACGATTATTACGCTCGTCATCTTTGGGAAGTGTTTGATCTGTCTCAGCCAGGACGACTCTACAGAGAATGAAGAGGACCATGAGTGGGGCACAAACAGACTCAACTCTCATCCTCATCATGTCAGCCAATCTGGACGGCGAGGAATGGAAATGATCAAATTATCTGGAAAACCAAGCAAACACTGATTAGTCAACTCACAATTAATTAATTCCCCTATATCTACACGTCACCCTTTACCCTTTACCTTGATCAATTCAATCTAATCCTTAAATCCAGAATGTAAATAAATGAACCTGGGAATTAAAGCGCTTAAGAGTAAAGCTAAGACTGTATTTAGTTGTCAACTTGGTTTGGTTATTGTGAATGTGAATGTGATTCAATTTACTCCGTCCTCAACAAAATACTACAATACAATATGCATAAGCGTTCCAACTAATCAATTTTACCCATAATGCTAAATTATTAGTTCTAACGATCTGGCTAAATTTGTGCTAACTTTTGCATGTGGTTAGTTATTCAGGGGCCGAGGGACCGCGCGGCAACCACTTCCAGGTTGTCGTTTATAATCTGACTAGGACACGCATATTTCAGAAATGTATTTTCACACACAGGAAATAATCGACGGTCTGTCTGTAGGTCACGTTTCCGTCATGTACCTCGTACTCTTAGTGTCTGGAAAGTAAGCCCTGGAACACATTTCTGACCACGCTCAATAATTAAGAAAAAAGTGCAATAAACTCAGAAATGAGTTGAAGAGGTTTTTTTCATTAAGTAAAAAAAATTGTGTAAGTGAATGAATTACTCAATGTATTTGTGAAACAACTCCAGAATTTTAAAGTTTTTGTATTTTGCCCTGGATCGGGCACACCGAATCTTAGAACGCTATACCGGTACAGTGTAAAATGTAGTAAGTGTACCCCGGTGTCAGAGTGACATTGAATTGAATTTTCCATTTCTTGTTAATTACGGCTAAATTCCAGACAAGCCAAGTCATAAGGTTTTAAAGGTAAATCTCGCAATACGAATTACATCGTTGGGTTAACAACAAAAATCGAAACTCTGAAATATTTATTTCAAATATAAGTTTTATATTCAAAACATATTGGTTATGAGCTTGAGCCATGCAATAGACGCATTTGAAGAATAAACTTCCCTTTCCCAAGTCATGAAAGACTCGAACTACGTTTTACTTGGTAATTTATAATATATTGACAGAAAAATTTATTGGCTCGGCTCCAATAGAAATTTGTGTAAATTACAGCAAACGAATGTCAGAATTAAATATACACCGGTATAGAAAACTCAAATAGATTCTGAAATACGTCAAATTCTGGATTGTTTGAAATATTTTAACTGCTTTATCGTTAAGGCCTAGCGGTGAAAGAACCATCTGTATAATTGGTTCAAAGTTCACATAAATTCATTAAATTAAAAATCTTGAATGACATAATAATTAAAATTATCAAAATGTAAAGTTCGTATTCGTAGGTTTTGGAAAGAAAGATTGATGTAAAATAAGAAAAGGCAATGCAGGTTGGGCAGGGTAGAATGGCCCGCTGTGCGATTTGCTGAATTTTTTGCCAACTTTTTCTGTTGGCGAAACTCGACGATTGGGGTGTTCCTGGTGGTCATCAAAGGCGAAGGTAGAGTAACATGATAAGCTAGTTGAAGTGTGGTGTCATTCGAACCATGGGGTCAAAGAGAGTATATTTTAACATGTTTCCGCTTGACCCGTTCGTCATAAAGTTTGATGGTTGTAAAGAAAGTTAACGCCGGAGGCACATGGCGAAAATACTGAAACTGAGCACATTTAAAAGTATTTCTGTTGATTTGACACGATACTGGCTACAAGGCTTACAATTCCAAAATTGACCAGATTGCAATTATAATTAAGAAAGAGTGAATGAATTATGTATTGGGACGATTTAAATAGATATATGAATAAAATGTGTAGGAGGCGGAAATGGAATTGAATTGAAATTGAGTACAGGTTTGATTACATTACATTAGAATGATTCTCTTTGTTCAGGTTACAGGTGGTGGGACTACCTGTCCAAGTACTCAGTATCATGTGTGTGTTTTGTAACTTGAGTCTGAACAAGAATCTTCTGTCTGAAAAAGTATATCCTTTCCTTTATTCTTAAACCTGAATTTCCCTTTGTTTTATCATTTGGCATTGGGAAAGTGAGTCAAATCAGTCAAGTCAATTCAATAATGTCATCCTCCCAGGCAAACCCTAGTACAAAGTCTATTCAGTTTCAGGAAGACATGATCAGTGACTGTTTTAGGTAATTTCCATAACACCACGTACGATTTAACCTAAGAACGACTGAAATATAACGCTCACGAACAATCTCTCCTTACTCACTAACTCTCTCTTCAATTTCCTGTAGTAAAAACATAAAAGAATTCCAAACTGATCTGACGGGCTCATGTGTTATTACCTGTATTCCAAATGGTTCCGTTCGGTTCGGTTCGGGTTACAGTACTGAAAAATTGTATTCATGCTTATTGGGATTGTGACTTCTAAAGGTTATCTAGGTTTCGCCCACCAGATACATAGTTGAGAGGGTAGTGAGGGAGGATCTCAATCACATTTTGAAAATACCGGTGCCTGAGATGTTCGACAATACTGAAAACCGGTTTTAGGGTTATGGTTTTTTTTACAACCAATTAACATCATAATTTTAATGGTTTTAATATTTCGTATTTACTTTCCAATTACTATACGTCATTTCATTGAAATAATTCAACATAAACTTTAAAAATTATGTGGAGGCACTGATTCTCTAAATATGAACACACTGCGATTATGTATAAGAAATACTGTGTCGAAAAATTTGATAAATATGCTTAGTTGAAGGTCAAATGAAGTGCATCCCACTTCTTGCGTAGATACTAAATAATGACATTCGAGATGTCAATTTAAATTTATTACGAATTTCCAGTGGAGTGACAGATTTTTTTCTTGTACGAAACAAGACGCGGAATGAGGCTGATGTGTTCATTTTACATTATTTTCGCTGTGTTGATCCTGAGTTTGTATTTTTGGTTTAATCGAGTAAGAAACCGATTTATCATTTTCCTTTGATGGTCCCGATTAATAAAATATAAGAAAGTCTAAAAAAATATTATGATGAGCGTCATTTAAAATTTAAGTCTGTACTGGATTGCAAGCACCCACAACGGAAAGGCGTTGGGGCTTACAACATATTGTAAGGAAATTGACTCACATTGTACTTCCCAATGCTTGCCTTGTACGAACAATAAAAGAAACAGATGAATAAATCATGAGAAAGGGTTGAGAAGTTGGATTTGCATAATTGGAGCAAGAGATCTCTGACACTGATATTTACAAGTGGAATGAGAGACCAGGAAATCGTAGGGCGCTCTCTGAATCCTAAATTTACTTCTCCCTTTGGACAGGAAGTCAAAATTCCAAAAATATTGACACGCTGGAGAAAGGTGGTGAAAGTAGGTGAGGTGTCCAGCCCAGGGCATCTTCATTTACATTCGGATAAATTATAATTTCAAGGAAATGTGGCAATTAATTAATTTAATTAAGGATTTAATGTAGATTCTACTTGTCGGGTGAATACCGGTGCTTATATCCATTTATAGCATTGTCCGGCCAGCATTCCATAAGCATTAACATTCCTTTAACCTTAATCGGGAATTAATCAGTACAACAATTATTAATTATTTGCAATCCATCCATTGCACTAAAGTACTGGCTTGGAATATTTTAAAAGCTGAAAGTGAAAATTTGTCAAATCAATTTTAGAAATCAATCGTTAACACATTCTTCTTCAATTTTCTTCCATTTTGATTTAAAGATTGAGTTTTTTATGGGATTTTGCAATTTCGTGTATTCATGCCGGTTAAAAATTAATACCTTTTCTATTAAAATGTACACTCAAATCCAAATCTGGCAAAAGTTCAATAAAGTTGTCAATCAATTTTAGTTTTCAAAAAAATAATATTATTGAATATTCCAAATAAGATTCGGCACCGCGCAAAGCTCTCTAATTTTGCGATTTTGGTGCGGTCTAAAGGTTTGGAATACAAAGTTTCGCAATATTACCGTTCGCACTGTAATCAATGAATCAAACAAGTATAGAAAACGAATTCCTGGAACTAAAATATGACTATTCCATCGGCAATACGAATTTAAGGAATGACGAGACGACTACGATTTATTTATTTTGATTATTCTCATTCTCACGACTCTTATACATATGGACTGAATGTAGATATCCACGGACTTCTAGCTCATCCAAATACATACATTCATGTGATGAACACCGAATGATGATTGTTCGTGAGAAATGACACATGAAAATAACAGAAATCCAAACCCGAGGAGCTAAATCTCCAGACACATACATGTCTCATGGAATTAATCAATTACTCACGCACAACTTCAATTAACGAAATCAAAATATTCCATTGTTAACTGCCCAGTGAAAACAAATAAAAACAACGTGGCCGCAGGGAATGTAACCGGTTCATACATAATTGTTATCTTTAACTTTACGCAACGAGTCAGTCGTCCTATTAAAATGGAATTTTACCACAAATTTAACATTATAATTACTTTTTGAATGTAAACCCGTTTCGTTTCATTTACGAGCGTGGGTTTGGCAAGTTACGTTAACTTTCCCACGCAAGTGTTTATTTTCTGGATAGAATGGGGAAAATATTTTATATCACTTTGTGTTTGAAATTTGATTTTATAGAATGGACTTGATATTTCCACCCCCTTCAAAGTAAAATATAGTTGTCAACTCTTATGTAAGTGAAATGAAGACAAATGAATGAAATGTCAGTCTCTCAATTTCCAGAAAACTGTGGACCAGAAGAAGATAAGATGAAGCTGATCTCAATCAAAGAAGGATGTCCAAGTCTAAAGCCTGGAAATTACGCTGGATCTATGTTTCTGCGGAGTATTCCAGGAAACAAGTCCATTACTTACATTACATAATACATATACTCTCACATTGTCCCCGACAAATCATCATCATCAGTTGTTGTCTTAAATCCCATTATTTTAATTCTCCGGAGATTTGGAGACGGGGACGATGGACTTAGCCAAAAGACCAGAGTGGTAATACTCAAAACCCGCGTATCGTAAAGTAAAATGTAATTCATACATTGCATTGTATTCTTGGAATAGACCGAATGGCCTGATTGTCATTCTTAATAATCAAATACGAATATGATGACGACGAATGGACTTGCTCAAGAGAGAATAATATTATTGAATTTTATTTAACGGGGGTGGATGTGGATCATTCAATCTAGTATTCCTTTGTCAAAAAAAGTATTCTTTCCCAAGATTTTCCAAGCCGGAATGACCCGGTTTACAATTTGCTTTACGTCATCCACTACCGTGGATCAGGTTTCCCTCAAAGGTTTGACACACTTGGTTACACCTTACTAGGGTCCCGCAAAACTTTATTTCTTTGATAGATTTTAATTATACTAGAAATGCATTCATTTATCTTACAATCCAAGATTAGAACAAAACCATCTTCGTATGATATTTTGATAAGGAGCAACCAAGCAAGGACAAACTGCTTAGTATTACTTGCGTATACACACTGCAATCGAACTTATAATTATGTCAAGCATAGCTGCATGAAAATAAAAATATCCTATGATCCTCAATTGTAAGGATAGTTTTCACACGTCATGTCTCGGATTAATTACTGAACATTAAGATAATTAAATTTTGTGCGTAGGTTGATGTTTGAAGAGAAAATACACAGATGGTTAGAAATAGATTATGTTAGTTTGAATAGCAGGTTAAGGAGAATTGGGTTTTACTGGGTAGGACATAACTTATTTTCTTGTGTGTGTCAGCGAAGAATGTTTTTTCAAAATTCATTTCTCTGTACGAAATAAAAATTGTTTCCTACTTTGCATTAAATAGTTATTTTTTGCAGGGCTGGTAATCGGAATTTTTTTTCCGATTCCGATTCCGATTATTTTTTCGATTATTAAATTATTTCGATTCCAATTATCAATTCCGATTCCGATTATTTTAGAATTTCGATTTCAATTATGGATTCCGATTCCGATTATATTAGAATTCCGATTCCGATTTTTGATTCCGATTCCGATTATTTTTGAATATCGATTCCGATTCTAATTCCGATTCCGATTATCATAAAAATTTTGATTATTTTCCGATTCCGATTCTAATTCCGATTCGTCGGAAAAACGTCGGAATTGCACTGATTGTGAACGCAAAAACAAAATATTCCAACACTTTTGCCCGATTTGACAACTTTGACTGCAAATTTGCACTATTGGAATCGGAATCGTAAAAGCACAAATAAATACGAATTTCGATTCAGATTCCGATTATTTCAGAATTTCAATTCCGATTCCGATTATTTGAGAATTTTGATTCCGATTCCGATTATTTTAGAATTTCGATTCCGATCTTCAATTCCGATTCCGATTATTACAGAATTTCGATTCCGATTCTAATTCCGATTCCGATTATCATAAAAATTTCGATTATTTTTTGATTACGATTCCGATTCCGATTACCAGCTCTGATTTTTTGTAAACAAGACTCAAGACATTATTTGAAAGTTTTCTTGTTTACATCAGTTCATTCTGAAGGGAGTAACTGTGTAATTTGAAAAATGGAACACTCTCTGAAAGATTGTTTTACACCAAGAAAGATCTTGAGCTTTTCCTGCGTCACCTTCAATAATAACTTAGGATGTGAATAATGTTCATTTCTTCCTTTCTCTCTCGGAGGGTAGAATTGGGTGGAAAAGTTAATCCAGTGAAAGTCCTCACTTTTCTAGTCCAAATTTGATTTCAAGATTCCAACGAGAAACCACGCCAACATCAAGACGTTCTTACTACTCGGCTCAATTAACTTTTAAACTTTGTTCTTCTTTAACTGAATTAAGTATTCAGCCAGGATCACCTCCGAGAATGGAGAACTCAATAATTGGTAATTGAATGTCAATATGAGGAAAGTTCTCTTTTATTTATTTTCAATTTCATGGTTTCTATTTCTTGGACGCCGGGAGATTCGGAACATATCTTAGATATGCATTTTATGAAGCACCAGAATAGTTTTACTTCTAAGAATGGGGAGTGCAGCGGCGCTGACAAGCGATTTAGAGGAAACCGTTAAAAGATGCCACAAAGGGAGAATGACGCGTACGTTTATGCGAACACGTGTTCGAATCTCTTTTCTTTTAAAACTCATTGATGGCTTATTTTAGGTAATAGTGATCAGCATGAAATATCTTTCGGTATGTTTGAGCAAGGTTAATTTCTTTGGAGAAAATGAGCCGATTTTTGTCCAATTTCCGGACACTATATTCATGACTACGAGACTCATGAAGTCTTTTGCCGGCCCAAAAATGAATGAAGTACTAACATTTGTGAAGTTGCCTTCTTTATTATGAAAACCTTGTCTCTTGCCACAATTTCTGCATATTGAAATGAATCTGGGCGTCTAAGCACATCCCTACTTTCATTTTATATGAGTCTAAACTCCAAAATACCAGGCCGCTATTTTTTCGAGAAAAGACACGTTTTTCATTAAACTTCAGTCATTAAACAAAGAGGTCTAGGTCTGCCTGTACAAGACTACGACGTACCCACTCGAATATTTACGTATCTGTGGGAATCAAGCTATGCCTGGTTGAACTACTTGTCTAATTATAAACTATGTACTATTATTTTCTACGAAATTCATCAGAGCACCCTTATTAAACTTTTTTATGTATTAAATTGGAAATAATTTCTCATATATTTAAACGGTGGTTGACCATAGTATTCTTTGAAAGTTTGAACTCTTGGCTCGTGTAACCTCATCTTGACTCAATTTTTTGGTTAATTTCAAAAAAACCACGACTAGCCGAGAAAAAATTAGTCTTTTACTCTATTTAAATGGAATGAATCCCACATTCATGAAATTCATCAATTTTTAGTCTTACAGATTTATTACGAATACGAATTAAATGATTGATTTGATTTGATTTGATTTGATTTGATTCTTTATTAACGCGTTTTACCAACGATGAAAAGCGATTCGTGTTTTTTTTTACCAATGCCTAGGATTGACACACGACGATACATATGGGACGCTTCCGAATCATTTCTCATTAGAAGGCATGTCAGAACTCTCCCGAAATTTTGCCTTAAATATATATAAAACTAATCACTGAAAGTGGACCTTTTGATTCTTATCTGACAAGCGAGTGAGTGGAGAAAAGGTAGGATTCTATGGATAAATTGATCGTTTCTATTTCAAAGATAGAATAGATAGAACCCATGAGCTTTCGAAAATTGTGTACCATTAGTTTTCAACATTTAAAGTAACGCTTAGCTTTCCTGTTTTTTCTTCATCATTATGGTTGTTGGAAAGTGCATTCATACATACTACGTTGGTACACTAATTTGTCGTATGTTCTGGACATAATTGATAGATTCCTAAGCAGCCCCTTCCAACCATCTTTCATGGGGAATAATGAATTTGTTCCAAAATTCTTCGCAGTAAGGTGTAGAATAAATACGAGGCAGGATTTTTTAACAATTCGGGTACTGGAGTACAAGGTTGTCTGTGCTGCAGTTTTGTTAGTAAAAGAAATCAGAAAATGTAATGAAAATTATTCCCTACCGGGTAAGAAATTGTGGAGAGAAATAACTCGCATGCAAAATATAATTTCTAATATGAGGGCTTTCTCCGCTCTCTTCAGTTCATTTTCACCAACTTGCACTTTCCACAAAAACTTTTACCGGCACAAGACTGGTATCTCGACGCTAAATCTTTCTACAGAAAATCAAGTCTCTCCGCAACTTCTTCCAATACGTACGTAGTACGTATGTACATATGAATATTGTTTGTTTTACAATTCCCATTAAGTTTTCCAGTTTTACATATTCCGATTCCAGGCATCCAACCCACACTGATTTGTAGTGTCACTTTTCATTTATTGTGATTGTGAGTACTGGAAACATGCCTCAAAGGACAAGTTTTTATCACCTCATGTTTAGATTGGATTTCTCTAGACAACTTATTGATCCTTTCCAAGATAAAACTCCAGCTGAAGATCCTACGCGCCGTTGTAATCAGTATTAGACAGTTTTTGAGCAATTAAGCATTAAATCAGTTTGCGTATGAGCAATATGTTTAACAATTAAACAAAATTAAATACATTTTGAACTAGAATTATAGAATTTCACACGTAGAAATTCTCAATAAAAAAATAAAGAATGTGACTTGGATCGAAATCGATTCCAACGGAAATAGATTAGAATTCACACCTGTCAGTTATTTTTCCGTGTCAAGTTCAGTATACTGTAGAGTAGATGTAATGGGAAACCTATTGGTTCAATGATTTTGGACGACACTGTAAATCGTTCCTAGCAAAATCACCTAGCATATTTATCAATAACTTTATTCAAGTGCTATGAATGGCGGACACCCGCTGATATGTAATTCACTGCACTGTGACGTCAATTATATTGTAAGGGCAATTGTTTGTAATGACTTTAATTGACCAAATACAAAAAATAAACTAAATATTACATTCTGAACGCTATTTTTATTATAATTGCCAACTATATTTGTTAAAATGTTTGAAATCTCAAATGTAGATGACAGTTTATTTTTGAAATTCTAAACTAATAAACCAACTTTGTAAACAAAATTAATTTTAATGGACATCTAATTGAATTATCCCTCAAAATATTTGTTTGAGAGAATTCTCTTGGCTGAAAGTTTTACTTGTGCAATGATTTGGCATTTCTATTAATCAATCGCAGCAGGAAATAAGACAACTTCCTTAGTTTTAACTTTTAATGGTTTCCCCACAAGTTTGAAGATTTCACTCCACATGCACATGTGTCTTCATTATTCATACATTTCAATTTTGACTAGGAAATATAATGAAGTAAACGATGACGATGGGACAGACTCCAGCTTTTCACGTCTTATATTTTGGTTCATTTTAAGAAGACAATTTGTCCTAATACCACATCTCCCACTGCCCCATGTATACTAATCATACAATCCGTATGCTTGCAAATACCCGGGTATTCCAGTAATACAATTAAGAAAACTTTTATTTTTCAAGAAAGCTCGTCCTCGTGTGCACTTGGGTAATGGGGTTAATTATACAGAATGTTTTATCAACTTTTTTTGTGCCCAGTCGTCCCTTAAATCCTGATTCACTATTACCTATAGGCTATGCGAGCTGCAGTGCCTAATTCTGCTCATATTTCAGCATTTCTTCCTTTTTTTGGTTTGAAAACGACTTTACCACTTTGACAATAGTTTCGGGCCCAAATAATCTCGAGCTCGCCCTCCAGCACCACATGAATACAAAGTGGAATAACTTCCTCGCTCCATGCTTTTCTCAAGACCCAAAAAGCGTATTTGATCGCAAAGCACAAAATTCTTAGTTGTACAGTTTTTTATTCTGAAAGTGTGGTCCCAAAACTGGTAATATTTTATAAAAAAATAAGTTATTAATTAATTTGTTTCTGTTTTTTTAATCCTAACTTTATGACACATCCACATTATGTTACAAGCAGATTACCTTTCAGAATTCATAAGAAAAAGTTGAACGAAAATAAAATTTTTAGTGCATTCATTCGTGAAAAGGATGAAAAGAGAGTAATTTGTGTACTACAATGCGGCGTTCACGTTTTTCCCTGATTCTCCTACCTCAGACAGATTCCACTTATACAAATTGAAGTTTAAACTGACTGAAGAGTTGTGGTTTTTGCTGATGTGTTTGATCCTAATGTTCTATTCTTCATTATCTGTGAAATGTACTTCAATGTTTTCTAACCTGTAATCTGCTGAACTTAGGCCCTTGAACTTTATTTGAATGGAAATCTGTTCGTCCGACCGAAGAATTGTACGGCGAGAACTAATGCTGTTCCCCAGCTAATTTGATTGCTTTTAAAATTACAAGCTATAGAATTGGAGGCGACCCCTTATCATTTCGCTTTATGGAGAGTTCGTTTTCCTCCGACTTTCAATATCAATATCCGGCGATTTTGTTTGCGAGGTTTTTCTTCATTGCATTTTTTCCTACTACTAGAGGTACTTCCTTACGCCAAATCGACAGGAACTCAATTTCTACAGAGAAAGAAGACATGCACTGTTTTTTGCACTGTTTTTTGAACACTCGCGGCGAATTTCAATTAATGTGTGTAATTTTCTAAATAAAATTGGCCGTGTTTGACTTCAAATCAAAAAATATTTTCAGTTGAATAGTCAATGAATGATAGATAGTGTCTATATTTATTATATCACCATTTTCAGGGTAGACTGTTGTAAATATTTGGACCGCATTTAATAACAGGTATCCTACAACTTAAATAGCAACACTTGACACAAGAAACGACCAGAGTTTTAATTACATTCCTGCTTTTTCGGAAACTCGCTCAGAGTGTGTATTCTACTATCTGTTCTAGTATTGCAATTGGACGATATTTATTATTTTGTAATTATCGTGCTTGTCGTAAAATGCATTCAGACGTATGCCAAATGCTTCTTACGTTCCCCCTTGTCAGAATAAATATAAAGAGAATTGATTGTTCGTACCTGTTTCGAAAGAAATCTGATTGGTGGAACCGACCAAGTTATTTTTATTCAATGTTTTAAGTAGGAATTTATGCACTTTGTCAAATTTCACTCGTATGATCTCTGATAAACCTGCGTTTATTACAATAATGTGTTCAAAATAAATTTAGAATTAAATTTCTATACTATTTTTGTAAAATAGGAAGGACTATAGGTGAGACTTTATGAAAAATTACTCTTTTTGACTAGCCAGGGCGCAAATTGTAGGAACAAAGTCTCAAAAATAATGAATTTCCTAAATATATTGGCAAACTATGAAGTGAAAAGCACTTTTTCTGGCTTTCACTAGACTCGATGCGGAATCAGTTCAGAACTGAAAAACCAGAGATTGTGCTTTCTCTTTAAAGTAGTTTTTGTCTAGGACTATCGTGCGTGGAAGTATATGTATGTGAAATCCGCTGTCTGATTCTCATTCCCTTTCTCCTCCCTCAAAATTCAACTCCGCGTTTTCATACAATTCTACTTTGTTCAAAACTATCGGCATCGACGACATGTGGGTTTCAATTCATTGAATGACGAAAGGTGACCGAAAAATCAGTAGGCGGGCAACGGTTTAGATCAGCTAACTGCATCGCCCTTTCAGCAATGACATTTAGGAAATGTATTTACCCCCGCAAATGTATATACCGGGCAGTACCCAATGCCCGATCCCCTCTGGCACGTGTGCTCCCATAACTGGATACAAGTGAAATTCAAAATTTCTGACAAATCTGCATATGGGTTCTGATGAGTGATTTCCGAGAATATTATTTTACGGGGAAACGTTTTGGTATACAATTTATAGCGCAATAGTGATGAGAAAATGAGAATTCGGTTAGTACTACGTGCATCCAAATCCCGGAAATATACTTAAACTACAAATTTTCAGGTACGAAACGTTTGTACTAGAAAAATTTAATGGTCCAAGAAGTCCATCTCACAAAATTTGAACGAATTTGATAAAATATGCATGATTCCAAAAGTTCGTTTAAAGCCATTCGACCCACTTTAGTTTCTAAGTCCCCAGTAAAATAATTGTCACCTGACGCGTTGTTTTTCACAATTTATGACACCTTGAAACACTTTTCGTCTCCATAATTGTTTTTGATATTTCTTTTAAAATTTTGCAAGTGAAAATCATGTTATACTAAGACTATTCATAATGTTGCGTAAAATCGTACTTCAATCAGTCTGTGCTACGAAAACACTAAGAAATGCTATTAGCATTAGGAACCGTCATGTTATGTTTACTACAAAAAGCGTACAACCGCTCATTTTCTTAGACTTGAGGCTAGAAATATTGAAATTTTGTCATCGAACGATGGCATGCATTTTCTTAGAGTGTTAAAATATAAAGAGGACAATTTCGCCTAGCGTTTTTGTTACCCGGAAATTAATATTTAGATTCACCGATTCCGGTTTGTTTTCGTACTCCGAATGACGGATGACAAACCTTGTACCGTGTCTTGGGCAGTAGTACTTAATAATTCAGTCGGATTATTCAATTTGAGTAATCAGGAGTAATTATGGTCCGAGAAGTTCCAATTTTGTTGTTATTGTGACTGCGTGTAAGGATTCGCCCATTATTAAAATACTTTAACATACATAGAAGCAGTGAGAACGTCTGCCAGGACAAACCAGTTGAACAAACATTCTCCTACCCACGCGAAATTCGGCCATGCAGGAAACGGCCCACTACTGTTATAGATTTGAAATTCAAATATCAATTAATTTTCTAATTCCAATGATTTCAAAATTTCTAGTACATTTAAACTAAAACAATCATTTCAAGGAAGTGATGCATGATGAAACGGTTGCCCTCACTAAGTTGGATGGATTCCCTCGGGTTAAGTTCTTGTTGATTTGGTCACAACTTTAAAGGTATCTTTGTGTATTGAAAGTTTTACCTTACAATCAGGGTACATTATTCCCTGGGCTAAATAGAAATCTAGTCTATTTTCAGATGTCTACCATGATGACTTACGTCCATTGTTTAATTTCTATTAATGAGAGAAAAGTGGATTTTCCATACAACAATTTTGCATACACAAATTATATTTTATGATACTTTTATTCGGAAATTCTCAACTTGACTTTAGTCTAAATTTGGCGTTTTCACGCGCGCGATTCTCAATAAACTAGTGTAACTAATTATAGTAAATATAGCTAGAGTAAGATCAAGTTTCGTGACAAACGATAACTAAAAAATTCGCATAAAATTCAACTAAACAATGGAAAAACTGAAAATGTTTGGATTGTGTTGCTAAAATTTTACGAGGAATCCGAACCATTATGTCCAGTATGGTCAGAAGCGTTCATGTTTATCTTCGTTTGAATTTGTTGTGCAGAGGTGCTCTGTTCTATTCTAAGACTTTATATTAACAACGATTTTTGTTCGGTTTCCTACCAAAAACAAAGAATATTTGTGTATTGAAACGTTTGTCCCTCGTTTCAGTTGGAATTTTTAAATCAATGCAATTTCCAAGCACCTGTCGAACACATCAGAGATAATTACTCAATTTAGAAACTATAATTCTACATGTTAAACATTTACTTACAATACCTTAATCCTCAACGTGAATGTTATTGCTGTCTAACATAGACATATCACCAGAATCGACTTGCAAATTTGTCCAAGTATATACAAGACAGCGAATTAATTCTATTTTAAGTTGTCAGCAAACTGATACCAGGGAATCGACTCAAAGAATACCGATGTCTTCTGCGAAATTGATTGCTTAATTAAATATTCCTTGTATAATCTGACCTTTTCTATAGTTATTCCATTGTTCGAACATTTAAAAATTGTATCAAATTTTGAGTCAATGGTTGGTTACAGAAATATATTTTACACAACAGACCAGAGTCACCACACATACGGAATCCCATAATCCGTCAGATTGAAGGAGAATACATACAAGTTCTGTACAGACATTTCGAACATGTTTGAACTGGGCTTAAGGTTAATATAAATTAATGGGATTCATGGAATTCAGGAATTCTATTAAATACGACTTCAATGAAATAAGAGAAAGTTCAATATTTAATTACGTCTCGCTATTCAAGTTCTTTCAGAGTTTAAAGCAATACAAAAGTTATGCAGTTGCATGAAAATAATCTACAAACTAATACTTCGATTTTAATTCGCTGACCAAGAAAAAAAGTTCTCTTGGTCACTTTTCGCCCTTAAAAGAAACCGCAATAAGATTTAAATTAAATTCTGACGCAAGGATATTGGAACTGGAGTTTTTTCTTAGCTAATCCGTTATATCCCCGAAGACGAAAACTAACAAAAACTCCAAAGTCCAATGTCCAGAGCACATCGCGTCTCTATTTTTGAGGGAAGACCAGCGCATCGTCCAGTCCAAACTCTATTCTATTCGATTTAGAATAATCTCGCTCACAAAAAGTTTTTTTTAGAAAAAAAAAGGAAGAAAGCGGCTTATAAAAGGTTGAAGTTTTTTCATCAACGTATGATACGTGGCTTATTGATAATATGAGAAATAGGCCTGCCTGGCGGCACAACGCACAACGGCACAACCTATCATCCCGCTTTCTTTCCTCGTACATATAATTGAACTTTTTTTTAAACAAAGTCAAGTTCTTACACAAGAAAACCGTCCAGTTTGCGAAGTATACAAAAAAAAAAAAAAATCAGAGATTGGGTCTAACGTTTGCTCTGGCCTTTGGATTCGATGAAGTGAAAGATTTTCTCCTCGTCCTGATCTCTCAACACTCATATTCTACCGTATGGACACGTACACACTGTACAGGGTGGCACATATGTAATATCGTACATAAAAAAATCGACTAAAACGTTAAAAAGTGTTGAATTCTTTAAGGTATCTCCGATAGTGGCGATAAATACGTTAGTGGATTTTAATTTTAAGTCATGCGGAAAAAATCTGCAGATATTAAATGAATGTTTTAAAGGCTTCGAACAAATATTTATTCCATTGGTATCACAATCCATCCATTGGAATTGGCAACACATACATGAAACCCCGAATTTATGATCGTGCTACTATCCGAATTCGGGTAGTTGGAGGGTTAGAAAGATTTGGTCCGGGTTAGATGCTTTGAGATTTGAGACTAGTAGTTCTCAAAAGTTCCTGCCTGTCTGGCTCGGAAAAGTCCAATGGACTCGAATATAACTTCACATTAGCATAAGTTCGATTAGGCGTCATCAAAAAAACATGAGATTGTACAACTCCGGACTACTGCATTTCCCTCAGGAGTCAGAACAAGGATACACGCACATCTACGATCTACTAGGTTGAGGTCAGATGAATATGTTTTATTCGGTCCATTGAAAAGACCAGTCATCCGTACTGTGTACATAAAGAATATTTCCAAATGTCAATCTTGTTTAGACTTTTATCGAAATAGAATTGACGCATGGAAAAACAACACAAGTGAGTAAATTATTTAGCTGATGGTCTAGCTGAGGATGGAATTCTTTCTCTCATTCAAATCTTTTATGGCATTTTCATGACTTCTATCTCAGAGAGTAAGGTTTGGTCATGCATTCAAAACTAGAATAAAGAAAACTGCATATGAAGAAGCACGATAATAAATTGATTGAACATTTTCTCAAAAATTAAAACATTCCCGGAAGGATCCAAGGTGCGAACTTTCCAAATTATGTCGAACATAAGTAGTATTATAAAATACCCTTGGTCTCAGTGACGTCATTTACAAAATAATAAATAATAATTTTAACACTGTGGCACTCATAACATTACGGGCATGGGCCGCCAGAAAAAAAAAAAAACTTAAGTTTATTATTTATTTTATAATTTATTTTGTATTATTTTTATATATATTATATTTTTTTAAATAATATTTTAAACATTTAAAATGAAATAAGTTTTTAAGACAATAATTATTCGAAAATATT
>JAQFYE010000341.1:0-39450 GCA_034694305.1 Protaphorura glebata | reverse complement strand
ATTGTTTCCCCATAAAACATACAAAGTAAAAGTAAAACGAAATCGTAAATATTTAACCATCGCGCTTTCTTTTGTATGGTAGTAAGTTCAGAAAACAATAACCGGAAGTGTCTAGACTCTAGAATTAAAATGGAGCTATCCGTCAATAACCAATTATATAATTGCACTGACTCATTTTCTCCGAGTGTACAATTATTTTTCTTGGCAAACAGAGAAACGAGTATGGCGTGGGTGTTCATGCGGAGGTATGTGGATATACATGTGTTTCGCTGGGAAGTGGAAGTGGGAACAAAAATGTCACTAATTATTAATCATAGGCATTTTTATTATGGTAAGTTCAGTCGACGGCATAGCACAAGTTTACTTTTTTTTACGCATCTAATTTTAATTACGGAAACACTGACGAGGGGAATGTCAGGGCAGGTCATTGTCAAACCCAATGCAATATACCTATATACCCTAGAAACGAGCAAAAACTAGTTGGAGTTTTACTATTTTCGCTATTTTTGACATACTCATTTCCTCAAAAATTATGACTCTAGGAATCTCTCTCTGTTCTCGATATCATAGCTTGGGGAAATCCCATATGGCTTGGGGCAAAAAATGGTCTCGGAATATTTTCTACAAAACTGTATGTGTACAATAGGTCGCTGTTTCGCTCACAGTTTGGCCAGTAAATAAAGTGTATTGATATTAATTAATTTTTTACAACCGAACGGCGAGCAAAATCTCTGGAACAGTAGTTTTTACATTTTTTTTAAATGACACATGAAAAAAAGGTGGCAAAGCACGTAAAATTCCCAATTAGTTTTAGCTGTTTTATAATACTGCGCTGGGTTTGGCAATGACCGGTCCCCTCTTGAGTGTACTGGCACCAGCACGTGGGCACGCACGTGGTCGACGATTTATTATTTGAATGAGGATATAGCACCGACTGCGGTTATAATATCAGTAATTAATGACGCATGGATTGAGCTGTTAGTGTTAGATGTTTGTCACGATTACTTTTGGTGCAGGTGCAGGTGGTATTGTGTCTACTAGGCTAGGTCCGGTGTAAATGTAAAGGTCGATTATTGGAAAGAAGGCTTTTTGGTTGAGGGTCAATGTCATGGGCTTTGGAATCATGAGTTAGTCTAATGGAGATGTTTTACACTATGGTGAATGGTGAATACAGCCACCGTTGGATGCTCTCTACCCGGGGTATTGGTTTGGTTTGGTTATATCCTAGGATTTAGTGTTTCGGGAAGAAAAGTCTTGAATTTATTCATTATACCCCGTGCTTTCACTTCCTGGCTTTCTCCTACGTGACGTATATAAGGAGAGTATTTTTGCAACATTCATCACATGACATAGGTCCCGCGTTCGAGTTTTTCATTGTCCTGTTTAAGAAGAGTTGAATGGAGTGAAGGATGTCCTTGTAAGAAGTTAAACCTTGACTGTGACGAATTTTAGCCATTTAACTTCCGTCGCACGACGAAAGGACTTGGACTGGGACCGTGACTTGTGCCGGTACCGGCCGGTAGATCAAGCTTCAATCTTTTTAACTTACGAGGAAATTCCTTTACATGTAAAAATCATCTCGACTCAAAATCCAAGCCGAGTTGTTACATCATGTTTGATGAGCATAAGTAGGACCGATTTGTCAGTAATTGAGTTTTGATAATCCCACTAGACTGAAACAATACAAACATGCTCGTCCAGGCTTCTTAATTCGAATCCTTTACATGAAGAGCAAAGTGTAGCTAAGAATGAAGAATTCGAAAATTAATATTCCGAAATCTTTAAATTCGTTACCCGACACCGACACTCGAAAAGTCTAATCCTGGAAGTGTTTGCTAGATCCGAGTTTAACGCTGGATTTATACTTTTCACTTCACTCTCACGTCAATACGAATTTAACATACGCTGTGATGGTCGCTAACTACTTTTCAAATTATTGTGTTTGAGATTTTGTTATCTCCGTAAGCATAATGTTAATTGTGTCATGAAGTGAAAGTGAACGAAAAGTATAAATCCGGCGTAACATGAAAAATGGTTTCCTTGTTACCTTCTCTTGTATGAATGAATGAGAAAGTGAGTGAGTGAGGAATGACCGATATTCGGGGTCGGAAGAGTTAAGAGTCTTAGTAGACGAAAAGGGTTGGTTGCTTGTTGACTGATGCAATAGGGAATTCTTTACTTACTTGGAAGAGTGCCAGATGCGTGTGGCATTTATATAGTTGCGGAATTGAATTGAGTGGAATAATTTTTCCAGTGTGGCAAAAAAAAACTGAAGAATACACTAAAATGAAAAGTAGCAGAAAGTATACATGAATGAATTTATGAATACATTCGAGTACCTGCCAAACACCCGTTCCGTTACCGTGTGTTCAGGGGTTGAAACTGTGGTGTACGGATGATTAAATTATTTTTTTTGTTTTTGAAGTGAGAATGGGGACTTTAATATGTAATATCGAGTTTCATTTCGACTAATGAGACATAACATATTATGTTACTCAATACAATTCAAGGAATTCAAAACAATCTACATGCCAAGAACATTAGATGGATGCAACTCACTGAAGTTATTTTGACTGCCATGTCTTGTATGTTCTACCTACATTTCTGTATCCAGTTTTACTTATTAGAAATCAGTTGCTGGATCTACCTGTTGGTGAAATGTAATGTCTGGTTCTCATGTCTGGGCCCAACATTAATGAGTACTACCTTAAGTTTGAGTAAAAGAGTTTACTAAATATTGTGTTGTCCAAAATACGTTAAGGGTATTCGCACAACTGTGTGGACAAAATCTATGGGGAGATGAGGCGGTGAGATCGTTACACCGCTCATCATTTCCAACAATAATAATTAATTATTGTTGGAAATGACCCTTGAATAATGAATAAATGCTATGTATTGGCATTGATAGTTTCAGAATTTTGATGCATATGAATTTATTTTGTAGGGTTCCCCGACTGGTCTTCCGCCAAGACCGCCCCCACCTTCCCAACACCAACAACAAACACAACAACCTCAATATTACAATCCACCGCCAGGATTGCTTCATTCCCAGCACGGACAACAACAGCAACAATACCCTCCACCCCCACCCCAATCTCCGCATTACCCCCCTCCTCCACCTCATTCCGCTCAAAGATATCCTCCAGGTATCGGAAGACCTGGGGAAAGTCAACCGCCTTCACACTATCCTGCGGTAAGTAAAAGTTCAGATCTACCCCATGTGTATTTTCAGGCCTTATGGACCTGTTAGTTAGTCAAGAATCTACTTCTTGACTGGATGACTTGTCATTTTTTCTCTTATATAAATCGTAAGTTTGTGTGTACCCTGGAAAAAAAGAACGTTCAGTTTCAATTGCTTGCTTCAAAATAAAATAGATTGAATCAGGTTTTGAAAAGCACACGTAGCAGCTTAACTCATTAAAAAAAATGAAATCAAACATTTAAATCCATATGATCTGGGAATCCACATGAACCACAACATTTTTAGCTGTTTTTATCACCTCATAAAAAGTGTCGTTCAGAGAATTTTAATTTTAATTACAACTGAGTGAACGGCCTTGTAATTGAGTTACATGCCAAGTCATCTTAGCCGGTATGAGAATTACAAAGCACGTGGGTGAAACTATTGCAAATTGTTACGCTTGACAAGCAGGCGTGTGGTTCTGTTCAGTACAGTGAAGACATTTAATTTTGGATGGGACCGAGTAGTTGGAAAGGAAAAAACAAGAAAGGTAGTTTAATGGATATGAATCATCAGAGTACTGGTTTGTCTGTCTTGTCTCCTTTCAATGCTGTGTTATCTATTACCTAAATCTAACGGTTGTCGTAGGTTTTGTGTGGTTTTGGCAGGCTGCTGGACCTACTCAGGATCCAAAACTCATTTTGCGTCAAGACACATTTTTTTGTCAAGTCTTGTCGCGTAGATGATGATTTTGTTTACCTAATGCATAATCAGGTTCTTACAACGTCTTCCTTCCTTTTCTTGGATTTGACATTATATGAAAAAGTAACGAGATACTGTGCCTTGAACGGAATTCATTCGTGACAAGTTACTTTTTCGTAGCAATTAAATCCTCAATTATGCGTTTCATTATGTTGTTCGTCGTTCTTCCTACGAAGACATGGCCTTGTTAAGTTCTTTTGGTCTACTAGGTCTTGTTATTTAATAGTTATTGAGCAGATGGATGGATATACAAGTTAAACTTGGAATGGTTTTCGTTTTCACATATTGTGATGATGATTTTGAATATCGTAGGCTCCGTGAGAACAAATTTACAAGAGAGATATTTTACAGTTTACTAAAACAATTCATTTTTTAAACGTATTTTGTAAAGTGTAGACAGAGTCTTCGGGTTATCATTATTGAGATGGCAGTTATTGTCGCCGTTAAATGATGTTTTCTCCTTAATGCGAATAAACACGGACCTGAAAATGGGTTGACGGTTAGCCCAATTGTGATAACTGATTAACAGGTTCATTAGAAATAGAAATTTTGACGTACTTTTAGTCCAATACTCTACAACTTAAAAAAGAGTTCTCCCATCCAAATGACAAAAAAATGGTGATCTGATCTGATAGTCACAAGAGTCACAACTCACAAGCATTCAGGGTAACCCAGACAAGCCTAAGAGTCCAGGTAGGTTTATTTGAATAAACAACTGGAAACGTTGTCTTATAATTTCTGGCAACGTTCCTTGACAACACGGTAGGACGGTTGAAGTATTCCAAAATGTCTTGACGACGAAACGAAGTTAGCTTCTAGGACTTGTTGACTCACATTGGAGTATTCGTAAGTACCGTTAAATAAGGACGCCCCGTATTTATAATTGCCTGTAAACCAGTTGTGAAATTATGTTAAGGTCAAGTGATTAAACATCGAGTAATTGAATAACACACTGTGATGGTGAGCTACTGAATTATTGCTTTGAATGGCAGTACATGTCTTTTACTTCACTATACTATGGATTAAACAAATGGGGGTTCTTTCCTTATTTTTGTGACAAACGGTAGTAAACTTTGGGGAAAGTTTTGCAAATTCCGAGCTGATAATCTTCCAAACATAATGATCGCTGGTTGAAATAACCTTCAGTTTTTACTCACTTGTTGTGCATATCATTTTGGTTTGAAAGCGACGAATTGGCATGGTAACGTATGTACATACCAGGGCAACTCCACGTTGACATACAAACACAAACCGGCCAAACAAACATGGAATATGCTTGAGGATGTGAACCTAGAAGCCAAGGAGACTGGACTATTTGGCTCATTTATTTAGGAGTCGCGGTAAGTCGATGCGCCAAATCCACCTCTCATCTCCCGTAGTAACCGAATCAAATTGCATCTGATTACATTGGTCACAAAATGACTGTTTTGTGACCAGAGTTTGTTATTACTGTTTACATCAACTTATCGCGATTCCTTCTAAATGGATGAGCTATATAGTCCAGTCTCCTTGCTAAAAGCTATAAGTTTTTGCATCGTTTATTACGGAATAACAACTGAGATAATGTTGACTAGAGCTGTTTCCTCCGATTCCACATGGTGATAATGATACTGTTTTTTCGGTCTGTCCATTCTTTAAACAAACTAAAAATGTTGTTGTCGTGGTATCTGTGTGATGTGAGTTTCTTCGTTCACCTAGACGAATTAATATACACAATACTAGAATTGAATTACGGAAATCGAATTCAGCTCATCTCGGGCATGTGTTCTTTTAGTTTAAAAATACACAAAGGCTCACAAAGTGGTGGGGATTTGTGAACTTTTATTTTTACTGCTAATCCAATATCCAATGAGAATTGGAGATGGTCTTTCATATATAAAAAATAAATGTTTTGTTGTGGCGACGAAATGTCTCGTCCTTGTCTATAGCCAAGAGAATGAAATATAGTAAAAAGATTTAATCTCTGAGGGACACTATAGACAGACTAGTAGACTGAACTGTTCCATACTATGGGTTGATGGTGGATTGAATGAATGAGCGTAGGAAGGATGGACGGCATGCAGGAAAAGAAAAAAAATAAGTGAAAGGGGGAGTCTGGATAAAAGTTGGTGAACAAATTTCCGGTTGCATTCCTTCCTCAGCTTCCTGAACTTGAATGAAAGTTGAGTTTTAGGATTATGAGTTAAATCCTTCCTCACCCCGGACTCGACAGTAGAATGGAATTGATAATGTCCACTTTTCTAACTTGCTCCCTGCCAAGTGGATGTAGATGTGTTTCTGAATGAAAACGAAATGGAAATCAACCTTTAATAGGCTTTAGGTAGTATAGTAGTGGCTTTTTTTATGTTTAGGGTGTTGTTTGTACACATGAGATGAAAATGAATGGGAAAAGAAGTGCGTGGATCGTGGAGCGGTTGTAGTCGTAGTAGACGAATTAATTTATCCCGTTTTTTCCATCTACTTTTTTTTACAATGTGTACTATGCATTGTGACTGTTCGGTTGCACTTGTGGCGGAATTGACGGCTCGATTAAGGGCGTGAGAGTCCGCTTTCAATCGTTCCTTCGCCCGTTGTCTCATTCATAAGACAGTGACGAGTGAGTTTACTATTTATGGACAGAAATGAGTAAATAAATAATCTGGTTGAATTGAATTGCACTGCACGTGGTTTTACCTGGAGTGCAAAATTAGACACATATGGTGTAATGGGATTTACTGTTTTTGATTTGACAGAACCCCACACAATGAATTGATGATCATACGTTACTGTAATCATCATGAATTGGCCAGCCATTCAATTTTACTTGTAGCTCTTTCTTGTCTCGTCTAATCTGCTAATCTCTGATCTTTAATCTCGTTTATTCTTGAAGTCTAATTCAGTCTGCGGGCATGGTATGTGGATTATTTGACTGATATACAAATGGTAGTTCAATGAGTCTTTTCAAGTTTATGCTTATAGGTTAGCTGGCCTAGTTGTCGTAGGGATTGTACACTCACGCCTTTGCAATTGCATTTAGGCGTAGTGTTGACTTCATTTCCAAAAAATTTAAAATGCCTCAGGGATGCGAGAATTCAGACTCCAAAAATTAAAAATGTCTCAGGGATGCGAGAATTTAGGACTCCGAGGGTGTTTCAACCAATTTTCTACCGTAATTACTTTATATTATGTAATTTATATTATGTACTTTATATTATGCAGATTTGTTTGAAACACCTTGACAGACATTACCTTTACCTAAGTTCTAAAAATTTCAAACTTGTGGCAATGAGCTAATATAATACGCTGGAGACAGTTTCTGGAGAACAGTTTTGATTTTTGTTGAATTTTTCCGTCGTCCACATTAATACAGGGCAGGGTTAGTTCACATCTTCTCCCATCTCTCAAAGGGTAATCATCATTTTCAAAATCAAAATTAACTCTGCCTGTCTCGCCAGTTAATCCTAGATTTCTCAGGTTTATAGAACGGAAACTGAGTACTTAATTTATTTCACTGTGGAGAATATTACCTCTTTATAATTCACAAAGAAACCGGACTAACATATATATCCATACCATTGGCTTGCCCGCTATGATTTTGTTTACTCGGGATAGATGAACACGATATTCGGCATTATAACCGAAAATATCTTCGGTCATAGGTCTGCAACTTCAAAATCACACGGAAGTGAAACCGAATCTAACATAATCCGGACAGATTTCTGTTAAGTTACGTTCTCTGTCCTAGACCCAATTAACTCCTCCAACATTAATGGGATAAGTGGATGAGAATTGACATAAGGATCCTCCTCTGTAAAACTTTACTTTACTTTCAAATATATTGTGACTATTTTCGCTTTGGACTTGAGTCACTTGAGTTTAGTAGGAAGAGTGAAAGAAGTGAAGGTCAATGTCAAGGTTACACATGTAGGATAGAGTGGAATTATGACCAGCACCAGCATCCGCATCAAGGCAAGAGTGAAAGTAAAATTATTCCATTGGTTTTACTATGGTCTGGCATGTCGTGTGGCCTTGTTTACTTTTTGTATAAATTGACTTCAGGACTCGTATTCCATTCCTTTCAACTACGTTACGCTTGGTAAAAAGGATTTTGAGGAAAAGGAAGAGGTATTTGAAAATTTTCTCTCTCTCTATCTATCTATCTACTATCTGTGTGAAGGGCAGGTTAAGTTAGGTAAAGTTTAGGAGTTTCTCGTTTTAATAGTCAACCCATAGCACGCGTCTAGTTTTAGTTCTCTTTGGAGTGAAAGAAGAGAGAAAGAAAATGGAATTTTTGTCTCTTCCCTTTTTAACATTGCATAGACAGCTCGGAAGTACGTACAGATGGGATGCGTGCGTATGTATGTATATGTAGTATTTGTATGTATGTTTCTAGTATAGTTTATAGTCGTAGTAGTAGAGTTTTTGGACCCATACAAAAGAGAAGGAAACTTCCACACTACTACTTCCTCGTTTACTTTTATCTTTATCCATCCCGTCCCGACCTCTAAACTATTGGCATAATGGACTGGTCCATTTTCATTGAGAAAGTGAGTGAAACGAAACTGAGAGTGAGTTTGAGGTCTTTGAGGTAGGTTAGTGTTGGTAGGTTGGATTTTCCTTCATTCCATTCCATGGCATTGCATTGCATTGCATTTGCTCCTCCATGAAATGAATGTTTATAACGTGTCTACTACTACTATATTTATGTACATGCTATGCTAACTCTCAAGTGTGAACTATGAATGACTATAAAGGAGATTATATGGAATGGACTAATGTTTATGTTGACTGACTAAGTTACCCTACCTACTAACTATGATTTCGTTTTGGTTCAGTTCAAAGCACTTGATTTGCTAGGTGTAATATACTTATATGACTCCTGTCATTAATCTTACTAATTCGTGAGCATCTTTATTTTGAATACAATTAGAGTCGGGCTTACTCGCACTGTAGACTCTTTTATTTTTAAAAGAGTCTGTCAGGTTGTCGTTAAAGCGTTGCGCCCATTTAACTACTGTTCATTCCAAAATAATAGGCGGCTAGAGATTCCATAACTACGGACGATTCCACGAAAACAACCAAGCTAGAAATTTTAGCCAAATGTACAGGTCTTACGGAAAAGTAAACAAACCATTTTCCCTTAGCAGCCGCCTATTATTTTGGAATGAACAGTAGTCAGAATTCCTATAATTCTCCCGTCATGATTTTTGGCTTGTGCGATTTTACACCCTAGAGCAGATCAGTGTTGAGTTATGTCAAAGGTTAATTCCAATATTTGTACACGTTTGCTGTTGTACTAACTTTACGAACTATTTAGGTTAGTAATGGTTAATTTATACAATTATGACATTTAGATAAGGCAGAGTTAGATCCAGTGTCATTGCCATCCAAATTGGTCAGGTGGGTGGTGGGCTTTGGTCAAGTCATTATCGCTAGAATATATTTGTGGTCGTGTTATTAAATATCTTAGGTCAGGTATCTTAGGTGGAAGGCAGTAAGGCTGGGTTAATGAAGTAAGTCGGTATTACACCGACAAGGTTCATTAGAGATTTCGTTTTCATTGGCCTCGACCCTCGGCGACTGTATAATCGGTGGAATCAGTTTTAATCTTCAAATTCGTCTGTGTACATATCATATCATTTCACTATTTCGCTGTTAGCGTAATTGAATATGAGTCGATATTGTGCATCCATGCGTAAGAGACTATAAGTTCTCTTCTATGCTAGGTCGATCGGAATGAAACAAAAATGTCGTATTCTAAGTGTTTGAATAATTTTACTTTTCGAATACTTCCTCCACAGTAATTGGTTAGAGAAACGTCGGTTTTTGTTTCAATTTTTCAAAGACTTCTGATAACGTTGGAAACTCCCGTATTCCGGTTCTGATAGAGTAGACTGGATCAGAGAGAATGCAACCGAAGTTGGATTGTAGTCGTGGATCAAACAAAAGCCCATGGTTTCAATTAATTTTCGTTTATCACGCAATGGGTAAAGTAAAATGTTGATAGTTGAAGGTTGAAAGGTGCCATTCATGTATTTGGCTGGAGCGGGTTTTTAGTTTTATTTTGTTGACCCATTATTTCCACATGGCTGTGCTAGACTTGGCGGGAAGGAAAGCCGACCAGATGGCCTTGAGTAAGTATGGAGTGTTGAGTCTGTGATTGATTGAACTCCGACTTTGTAATTACTTTTGTTCGATAATTACGTTTTCCTAATTCCCAACCATAGCTTCATAGGTATTCTAGTATTTAGACATCATTGCTTTTGGTTTATCTGCCGTAACCGATTTTCTTATGTTTTGTTAATGGTCTAATCAGCAACTTCAGATTCCTTAAATTGGTTTTCTAAATAGCAAGGCCAAACGCCAAGAGAAACCTTCCATGAAATAGATCTGTAGAGTACAGTGCTGGAGCAAGTGTAGCTGAATTTAGCAAATATGCCTTAGCATTTCGCAGTGTTCGTATTTTAGTGATATACGAATATTGTAAAAATTCATTTAATTTTGAAAATATTTGGTTCACAGGGAATGCCTGCAGAGTCATCCATTCACCAACAACAGCCTCCTGGTGCTGGTTCAGCCCCAGATGGGCACCCGCCAAAGTCCACACCCCCACCGCCGCCATCCCCTTCATTATCTCAGCAACAACAACACCATCAAATGAATCACTCGCAACAATTGAACCCGCCATCGCCACAACAATCATCCAGGTCAACTCAGCAACAACAGCTAATTCCACCGACGAGTAGTTCTGGGAATTCTTCCAACTCCTCATCTCACCGTCCTCAAGGCTCATCTCCACCCAATAGCTATGCACCTCCCGATGTTGGAGTAAGTATAATGTTTTAATGCAATATTGTTTAGTTTCAGTCAGTTATTTTTTAATCTAGGATAAAAGTGGACTTAAAATGAATTCGTCACCTTGTCTTTCCATTCATTAATATTTGATAATTCTGTCCTCAATTCTTGTTCGGCTTTTGTGTTATTAATAACGATTTAGACAAGCCTCTTTATTCTAGTCGGGTTAAGAATCCTTCTATCTGATGTTTCTAAATTAGTTTTTGTAAAAAGAAATTTGGAAGATCGATGACTACTCAGTAATGAGAGGTGTTTCTGAGGAAGCGGAAAACTAGATATCATATTCATATATCACACAATTCATCACTCTGTAATTCCTTTTTGAGTTGATTGTGAGTTGTGAGAACTTCATTTACGATTAATTGATTCACAACTCTGCGAAGTCCAGTTTCGAATGTTGTCGGCAAGTATGGGTATGGGTATTAAATGCAAAGGAGAATGTACTTTGTATAGTCCAGGGAGTCCAGTCCCAGTCTTACTTTGAATGAGTTTCAATATCATTAATAATGTGTGATTCAGTTGGAGTGGAGACCAATGTTCATATGATGACCAAATGGGTTGGCCCAAACATATAGCCCATGGCCATGCATTATCCATTGGTGAAAGCAAAAGTGAAAGTCCAAGGCACGATTTTTTGTCTTGGTTGTTTTGACTGGATATGCGTCTCTTTACTCGTTCTTACGTGCATGGATCATTAATTTACTGCATTCGCACTTGCATACTAATAGTTGTTTCTGTAATCATAGTGCGAGTCACTAAAATTTTTATAAAAGTCACTTAACCGGGGGTAATTAAAGTACCCATGCATCCAGTACCGTGCTTTCTCCATAAGGAAATGGGATTGGAGGAATGCTTTCTAAAACACAGGAATTAGAATACAAACAATAACACCCGAGTTTCTTGATAAGAACATATAACCCATTCATTGAAATTCGGTGACAATGGTGGAATGGATTAGCTGAGCTCTCCATTTTGTCTAGGAAATTAGTAGTGGAAGAGGAAAACTCCAGCGAACACACCATGCCTGGCCTGCCCGAGGGATTGAACCATCATCTTAGTCATTTGCTACAACCGACTGACTCGGGAATTCGTTTTGAGTATTTAAATTAGCATACATTCCATATAGTCAAGCCGTTGCATTGCTATCCGTTCACAATATGTCAGATTCTGGTCTGAGTTCAGAAATAAGTATTTTCAAATTCCAACCGCTGTTGAGAGGTCGACAAGAAGCAGAAAGGGTAGAATATGGGTTAGCTCAATTGGCAGATTCCTCTACGTACGGACCTATTTGGACGCAATGAATAGTTATCGAAGTATTTTGTAATTGTTCATCATTCCGTCGAGTCAATTCGTTCTTGCTTTTTTTGAAATAACATAAATAACTTATGCCGACTGGTAAGACTGATTTGACTTGAGCCGAATGGTTGAATTCCATGTTCTGAAGAATACACTAGTTAATCTGCTCTGCTCATGCATTCGATGATTCAATAGGGTCTCTGAGTGGTAGAATTTATTTTTCCACTCCTAAAGACAACTACTTAGTTCCAGGAAACTGAAAATATTGTACTTTCACCACGGATGGAATTTTATTTTTTTGACGAAGGCTTCTAATAATAATAATATTACTTAGAGCGAGAGAGAGATGAGAAAGGAAACAGAAAAATATACCTAAGTTTTAGTGGGAATATAATACAGTGTATGTAGGTAGGTATAGATTTGTGAGGTTGGATTTAGAGTTCATTCTGTGTATGACGAAGAGTTGGGTTCCTAGAGTTTCAGTTGTTAGGAAGGAAGGTTTGGTTGGTATGTTTTTAGGATATGGAAGGACGAGAGAGGTTGGTTTGAAAAGGCATGGTCTGTAGGTTTTTGGTACGACGTACTGCCTTGCTATTACGTACATTCTGGATTCTAGGTAGTTTTTCCTCTCATATCTTCCCCTTTGGTTTTGGTGCCTTGAACCACCCAAACCAAACCTAACCAACTGCGTTTAGACTGACTGTTGGTTGAAGAGAAGTGGTTGATCGACTAACTTTGCCTCCAACGTCATCCTTATTCTCACAATGTACAGGGACTGAATAAGTGTTTGTAAAATTCAGGGTCATGGGTCAGGACTGACCTAGTCCCTTCATTCTAAAGTCCTTCATTCCTACAATTTGTGAAAGAAGGAAAGGGGAAGGTGAGAGGTTTGGAAAGGAATCAAATGTGATTTCAAAAGAAGGTTTCCCTAGGAATGATCGACTAGGTTTGCCTAGTAAATTCTACACTTGGTTTTTCCCTATGAGAGTTTTACATCACAGAACCTCTCTTCTCTTCTCTTCCAACATTCATGTCAAGTTGCTTCGTTTCGTTTCATTCGTACGGTTCGTTTTAGTCCTTTCCTTTTGGCATGCTTTGCTTGCCTGTCTGCCTGCTGCTTTTGCCCTGGGTCGATAGACGGACGAAAGGAGAGAAGTTTCATTCCGTGATAAAGCTTTTGCTTCCCTCCTTGCTTGCCTTGCTTGTGTAACTTCCATTCTATCTCCCTCTCGTCCTACGTACTTTATTTTGTTCCTTCTAGCCTCACTGTTTTACGTCTGTTACATAGGATAGAAGAGTTGGAAAATACTGATGGGTTGGTCTGACTTGCCTTGCTTCACGTTGTTGGAAATGTTCAATGTTGGAAGTACCTAAAGGTTTAGATTTTCCTTTGAGTTTGAGTGCAGTCTGTGAGTTCTCTCTCTCTCCCTTCCTTTTCCCTTTGCCTTGGTTGTCACTCAGAACAGAAACTACGAAGAAACGAACATTTACGTTACTACATGGCATGGATGGCATTTACTTTTTAAGGATAGGATAGACAGACGGGGAATGGAATGGAATGGAATAGAAAATCCAATGTGAGCTCCTTCCTTTGCTTTGGACTCACTGTACTGCTTCTTCGTTCCATATAGAATGTTAGTGCCAAAGCCCTTTCCTTTCTTTTTTCCGAAGGAATAGGTTGATAGAGAGAGAAAAAAATGTTGGAAACGTACGTACATGCATCCATCCATGTGAGCATGTGACTCTCTTCTTTTAGAGATAGAATTTTTTCGTCCCGATGAAAGGAAAGGAGTAAAGTTATGTTATATGTATGGCTATGTTCGTAATGAACTTGAGATTTGTATGTAGGTAGGTATGTATGTATTTGTTATTTGTAGGTGGTCATCTGCCTGTCTCTGTCTAGCCGGTAAAAGGTTTGGTAAGGTTAGTCTTGAGTGGTGGTTGTTTTAGTAGTGGTTAAGATCTTTCTATTTTTGTATGCATGGATGGATGGATGTATTGAAAGACGAAATTAAAGAATACTGATTGACTGGTTGTTGTTCTGCCGTTTGTCGGATCAGATCTGAATGAATTGGAGAAGTCGAATATTATTGTATGTACGATTAATTTTGAACTTCCTCGAGATCAAGTTTATTACTGGAAATCCATGTAATTAACGATTAGGGCTAAAATAGGTAGTTCAAGTGACATGGGAATGACAATTACACCAAGTACAGTATGAATCGACAGGTAGTTCTAATTGTGAAATAAAGAAGACGGTTTTTCTTCTTCATTTGCATTTTTATTGCATGTGTACTGAAAGTTAGTTTAGATGCAAGGCAGTCGGCAGTAGTGGAATAGGGCTAGTGTGACTAAAACATGAGATTGGTGAAAAGATAGGAATTTCTAGAAAGGATAGTCTAAAAGGATGGTATTTTCTTTTCTCCCGCAAGTTTTTCCCCCTTGTTTTCGGTCTTTCAGTTAATGTAATGTGCTGCTGGTTGTATTTTTATGATGAGTGATGTGATGATGGTCCCAAAACTCCAACCAAGGGAAATAATGTATGTCCCTTTGGAAGTTAGAAAGGTACACTGGCATGGCATGGCATGGCGTATGGTACAATACATAATATGGATTCATTTTTTAATTTTTTATCGGTCTTTTTAGAAGGGTATGGAGGATGGTCTTTGGAATGGAATGTTTGTTGAATTTGTGAAAGGAAATTAAACTACTTATCGTGAGTTAGTTGGAGAAAATTGCCATTTATTTTCTTTCTGCTTCAGTCCATGTTGTGATGAACACACAATATTAATGGGATGTCCGGTCGGTTACGGCTGAGGGAATGGGTTTGAAATGAATGTGTGTGTTTCATGTAAAACTAAAAGGAAAAAAAGAGATTAGTCTAATGTTGGGGAAAGTCATTTGAAAGAATTCAAGGGCTCTTGTAGTAATTTTTCTTTCCGAATGAACGGAATAACTACCAGGTAATCTAATGAGCTGAGTGCATTGTGGCTGATAATTAGTGTTTTACAAACAATGTGTGCCCCGGGCAAAGGGGTAACTTTTTCGAAGACTTTTTTTTCTGATCTCAAACCCATAGATTCAATTCGACTCTGCTCTGCTTATATACACGTTTCAGGAGTTACAATTTTAAGCCATGAATTTGATTCTCAAGTTCAACTATGACCATGACCGAAGAAGAAAAGTGATTAGAATTATTTGTCATTTATGGTTTGTTTGGTGGTCAGTTCGTGTTCATGATTAAGTTATTATTGTTATTGTCATTTATTCCACACCACACACTTGAAGTTTGAGTTGGTCGAGGAGATTGATTACCATATGTGTATGCTGTATATTTTGAGCAGGAAATAAAGATAAGATATATTCTAGTCATTTGGGATTCAGAATGGGAAATATTGAGATAGGTTAGGGTCTAGTGGAGGGTGTCATACATATGTAACCTACAGCAGGAACTTGAAATGAAAAATGATTCAGCTTTCATGTATAGAGAAAGAAGTAGAAAAAAATCCATTAGGATGGGTTTTTATGGTTTGGTTTGGTTACATAAGAATTTTGAACTTGAGCTTGATTTTTTTCTTTTCTTTCTTGGCAGACAGGTTTGAGTTGTTTCGGTTTCTAATGATATATTTGAAGTCCTACGTTTTTGTCTGAGATTAACATTTTAAATCATTCTAAATCTGCTTTCGACAATCATAATTTTTGAATGTGTTTTGTATTTTACGTTGTATGAACCATCTGCCTGCGTAGTGTGCTACACTGAGGTTTTCTATTCTATACGTGTAAGTACTGCAGGCGAGTGCTAGCCGCGCTTTCTGTTGGCCTAAGAGTGATACAGCTGTGAACGCTGAATGCATGGAAAGCCACTGATTTCAACTTTTTTTTGGATAAAATTGACCGAGTAAGTAGGTATAATTTTGTATTGGTTAAATTCATGAATTCCCAAACTTATGCATGTTCTGAGTTTTGAGTGTTTAGTTTCTTCGATTGGGATATTGGATAAAATTCGCGATTAGAAGGGAAACGCGAAAATATTTGGAGGGGTTGCCGCTGGGGATCGGAGTTCAGTTCAGCTCAGCTCACGAACTTCACAACCTGCCAAAAACCGATTCGGTAACAAAAATTCATAGGGGTTGCTAGGTTCGGGGTAAACTTATTTTGTTCGACGGCCACTGTTACGGTCAAAAAATAAATAAACATGTATGGGATATCCCATGCACGTTTTTCCTAAATCTGATCTTAAGACCCAAAATTTATTCTAAACTCGATAAAGAAATGCCAGAAGATCGTTGAAATGCTGAGAATATTAAATTAGAAGATGGAAGGAACTCGTAACTTTGATGTACGTATTTTGGCCCAGAAATCAATTAAATTGATTTCGGGGCCAAAATACATACATTTAAGAGAATAGTTATGATCCGTAACAGTGGCCGTCGAACAAAAATAGTTCGGCATACCAAATAAGTTTGGTCAGCCTACCAGCCGCTATGAATTTTTTGGCCGAATTGGTTTTTTTAGTTCCCTCGTCAGTAGAATTCCACAAAACGGAATAGAAAAATAGGTCGTACTAGTGGTACAGTTAATGCACTAATACTTTCCGGTTTAATTCGTCCAAATAACTACTATACTAGTTAAATCAAGTTGTTACAAATTACAGAGATTCATTTTGTATGAATTCTTACTTCTTACTTCAGTCATTATTTTAATGTATTGATAAATTGTGGGTTGGTTGGATTAAGCATGTTGTAAGCAAGATGTTCGTTTAACAGTAGTAATTACTGTTAAAACATTGTGAAAACATTAATTATTAATGTTTTTAAGGTATATGAATGGTTATGCTTACTATTTAACCAACCGTAATTTTCTTCGTGTAGCATTTTTTGTTATTACTTCCCTATAGCATATGCATTCGGATTCGGAAATCAGAGCCACAGAATAGTTGTACAAATCCATCGCGTCAATGTGTGAGAATTCATTGAGATGTTCAAAGATTTAATTATGGTATTCTACTACAAAACAGGTGGAATACAGTAGTACAGTAGTTTAATGATATACCATCTACAGACAGAATTTATTGCATGGTTCGGTCAGCGCGTGAAACTAGCAGAGACTGAAACAATGAATGAATGATTTGATCAATTTTAACTACTATGGGGAGCGGGCGGACGGCCGTGACGGATTAGACGTGTCGTTATAATTACTTATTAGCATAGCGTTATACTGTGTATACGAATTCCTCATACTGCTGTTACACAACTTTCTCAAGAATTTCTGTTTGTACTTTTTATTGATCGAATTGTGGTTTTATTAGTGACATCAATTTTTGATTTGACCTCAGGAGTTCGAGTTATCATTTGCAGCACTCTCTAATGTCAATCACAAGACCAAAGTAAAGCGTGAACCCGTAGCGAGTGTCATTTACGAATTTTGTTAACATCGTTTGCACACAAACGAAATCTAAATACAATCTAAATGTGATCATGTGTAACTTGGAGATAGGTTATGGTTCCTAAAGACAGATATTAAATTAAATGACAAAGAATTCCTTATTCCATCCCATTTGTTCTTCACATGTACATCCAGCGTATAAAATTCTTTTAACTCTTGATATATTACGGTAAGTTCGAACTCTTTGGTGGTTGTATTGTATTTCTTCGAATGTAGGAGAAGTTAAAGTTACAACAGAATGTTTCTAGTTCACTTACCATTGGATTTTCGGTATAGTGCAGACTGCAGAATGATATTTGTAGGGATTGGTAGCTAAGATTTGTCAAGAACAAAAACAATGAGGTGACAGATGTGGTGTGGTTGTTCTTGTTCTTGAATGAAAGTGAGATTCCAGAATTCTTGTGGAGGTCGTTACATGACGTCACCTTATATGTGGTTCTCTGTTATGTTATCTCCTATTAAAAGGGCTTTTCCTCCTAGACACCGTAGACTCAAGACTCTAGTGTTCGGAGAAAAGTCATTAACGGGAAGGACGGATGGAACAGCTGATTTGGAACGAAGGGAATGTGAAGGATAGAACTATATAGTTAAGAAGTGGGGTTACTATAATGAAATGGGATATAGTACACGTATGGAATGGAACGATAACAAGGTTGGTAGGGTAGTAGTAATAATAGTGTAATAGTCAGTTGTCAGTCAATGGAAAGGTCACTTGGATTGGATTTGATTTGTCTATCCGTGTCCACACTGGAGATCTCGGTAGAGTGAATCGTGTGCTGGTGTGGAAGGGTTAAGAATATAAATTATAATAGATTTGTTTGATACAAGAGATATTCCGATGCGATACAAGAAACTAGCATGTCAATCAGCCAACCTCACCCGAATTAGAATGCCATTGTCTGTGATATGAAGTTTGAGTGAAGGTCATGAACTCTTGTGTGCGAGTGTGATTCATTGTCATTTCCTTGTTTACAATTTTAATTCAATCGTCGGGACATTACTTTTGGGTTCTACCACTACTCTATTGTTTAATAGTACTAGGCATCAATTGATTTCAAAAGTTCAATGTCAAGGAAAACTTAGTTGGGGAGAGTCCAATGTTTCAAAATGTAGGGTTTGTTTGGTGTGAATGTCATTTAGTTCGTGTATTGTAACTTATGTAATAATTTACGTTTTAAAGCAAAGGTCTGGGCTTGACTTGACAGGGCAGTGTTATTGTATCTAATAGGTAATAAATGGAAATGAGCTGTTTTGCTGTTTGTGGTCGTGGTTATAGTTGGTTAGGGTTAGTAGTGGATGGATTGGATTCACAAGTAAGCGGAGTTGATTTACATGGACGTAGCCAATGAATTAATGAACCATGAATTAGTGTAATTTCAAATTGATGAGATTTCACTTTCGATGCATTGCATTGGATTGGATTGAATTGCGATGCAGTATTTTCACGTAACCTCTTTGCCGGTTTTCTTTTGCGTCATTTAGTTCCCACAGTTTTGGAAGTGCTGAATGGTAATGAAGCGCACCTGTGCAAAATAAAATTGCCCTATTTGAACTTAAACATGTACTTTGTGATCAGATTGGCATAAATCATAAATAACTAATACTAGTAGTACTAGTACCGGTATACATACGTTAGAAGTATATAGGTGTAGTCGGAGTATGTAATTAATTGTTATTTGCATTGTTGTCCGACGATGAAAGGATAAAAGAATATTTATGACATTAATAGTTTTTTTTTGTCTTTTTATGTGTTTAGGAAGTGACTGGGTGCAATAGTAATGACAATGACAGTGCTGGAGGGTTGACCGGAGGAGGAATGCGACCTTCGCCTTCACCTACGGGCTCAGCTAGTTCACGTTCTATGTCACCAGCTATTGGTAAGTCCCAATTATGATTAATACATATACATACTATTTTAGTTTTCAGAAACGAAGATTTAGAAATGTTTGAAAATTATTTAAACGGAAATTTGGTTGTGGTACACACTTGACAAGATTCTTAGCTTCGTTTTTGTCACTCCTGGCAATGATTCGGATATGATTCAACTTTTTTAGCTGAAATTATTGATGATATGAAAGCGGTGTAGGGTCGTGAAATGTATTAAGTTTACGAATAGTCAACAGAATCGTTGATTATTTTGAATATTTTTTTTCTTCAAATTACTACAGAGAGCTGGCCAGGAGCATTTCTGAAGCAGCCATGTCAAAATTATTTTTCTGGCATTCGTGGTTTTGGCAGTATAGAAATTTATACCGACAGACAGACAGAGATCGTCTCTGCCATGTACCTGATGACATTTCACGAATTATATATTTGAATTAAAAAGTTAATTGTGCTGGAAACTGTGGATTTTATTAGATATTGTGTTAGGAAATACTTCGAACGTTCAGAATGAGCTACATGCCAAGTTTGAATAAAGTCGTAGATATTCGTGTAGGTTCAAGAGATGTATCTTGAGTGTTCCAATAGTTTCAATTGAAATTCAAAGGATAGCATAGACATGCAAGAAATGTTGGACTTCATGTTGTTTGATGTAAACTGTTAGGAAGGAGGAGAGAAACATGTTTTGTTTTTGGGTTAAGTCCGAATTGCATTGATGCGTCGTGTGGTGCATTCAAAGTGCATTCATGCATAGGTTCAAGTGCAGTCTTATGTTGTGCATTTCGCAAGGAGTGTGAGTTGAGCACAAAACTACAATTACGTTTTTTGAATACTGAGATTTGTTGGCGATCGGCAATGCACGGGTGTGAATGTGATATGGGCTTAAGCCGAATCTTTTTTGATGTTTTACAAAGTGCGGACGTGTTAGAGAGGGTTCTGGGCGATTTATAGTTTGTGATCCGGTTCGCTGATTGTCATCATTGGACCTCTGCACAACTATGCATTGCATTGCATTGAGTTAGTCTAGTCAAACAGCTGATTGTAGTTTGTAGTGTGAGTGAGTGAGTAAAAGAGTAAAAACGACGACGACGACGACGACGATGAGGATGGACCCTTCCAAAAAAGTAGGTAGGATATATTGTATAGAATAAAAGACGGAAGGAAGGAAAGAAGTCTCAGGTTGGGAAAAAAAAAGGAGAAAACGAGGGAGTCCCATGAGATGAATGAATGAAAACGGGAAAAACCGAAGATGTTGGGAAAAACGCGGGTACTCCGTGTTAGGTGCTGTGGTTGTGAACTTTCGGATCGGATCCATGTATAGGGATGTCGTAATATATGTAATGCATGCATGCTTGCATAGAAATGGCATGGCATTCACATATCAGAGTCACCCGACTTTGTTATGTAGGTCAGACTCAAGGGTATAGACCGGCAAAATGGGAATGTGCGATATGGAGAATATGGAATGGAATTTGTAGTGGTTTAGGTAGGTTATAGTACAGTGAAAGTTGAAAGAGTTCGAAGTTCGAAAGAGTGATAGAGATATGATATGACTACGAAACTGACTATTGACTGACTCTATTATGTTGTTTGTAGAACATGTTCTCTTCTCCTGCTTTAATTGTTTTGACACGTGCGTTTTGTTTAAAATGAGTCCTTTGTATTATGTTTGTTTGCGAATGTGCAACTCCTCTCATTTGCAAAAAACGGTGGAGACAATGCATAGGTTATATGCATTGTCTCCACCGTTTTTCCAGTTAGCCAGAATACCAGTGTTTAGTTTTTATGAAAACAAAGGGGAAGGCCGGGAAAGGGTGTATATGGTCTGTAATTTGGATTATTCTGAGTTTTTAGATGTGTACTAACAGAACCGTTACTCCTCATGAGAAATACGGAATTGTCAAACTGCAAACAAATTTTCGTTATGTATAATATTTATTTTCTTTGGCCGTTATTGTTTCATTTTCATCACCATCGATTTGGCGCTTTTTGCCGTCCGGTATACAGTTAGTCACAATTTGGACACAAGACCGTGTCGTATCCTATCATATCAAGCAGAGAGTTTGTTCCATTATGGGACCAATTCACTCAAGTGAGTTTCTTGTTTTAGACACAGTGTAAACATTGAGCGTTTGTTGGAGAACTATGTCCCGGGTATAATTAGTTATCATGGTCGGTTATGGAATAGTAAATTTTGATTCGATGAAGATTTACAACTTTAGATTAGAATTAGAGTTCTCGTCAGTGCTGGCCAAACATCTGGAGACAAGGTTGTTGGAGAAATGCGTACCGTACACGCAATTGGGAAAGTCAAGAATGAAAGTAGTTTGTTTTCTTTCCGTGTGTTAGATTTAAGTCAAGGTGTCAGACCTTCCTTCATGATTGAAACGAACTTGACTGTTCGATTTGTCGACTTCCAAGATTTTACTACAACATTTTCCTTTTGTCTTTGAACTCTTTTCGTTATGCATACCTTTGAAATTGTAGATAGCTTTAACCCAACTCCATTGACATACATTACATTAAAAGCTCTTTTGTACGGTTGACTGAGCAGAAGGATGATAAAATTTCCATTTATTCAAGGTTTTCTTAAAATAGTCGTCGTGTCATCGAGGAATCAAGAGCATGGTTGAGAATACATTTAGAGAGTCTAATTTGCGGAAGGTCGGAAATCGGAGTGAGTCAACAAATTAGGTGATGCATTTGACTCAAGATGATGAACGAAAGGAAAGGAAAGGAAAGGAAGAAAGTGAAGGCACCCATGCAGTTGTAGAATATACATTTAAACGTAAACTTTGTCGACTCTAGTACTGTTCTAGTAAGAAGACGAGTTTCATTAGATTGAGTTAGGTTATGGCTCTATAATGTTGTCTATTTGAAGAAGTTGAGATGAGAAGAAGATTTTTACCTCTCGCCTTTTATCTTTTGCAGGAACTCAAAGAATCTTGAGATTTGAGGATTCAGCTTTGAATGAATGAACAATGAACGGGTTTCTTTAACATAAGACGTTAAACACAAACTTCGAGCTTTTTGAGGCTAGAAAAAGCCTTTTCAAGTTCAAGGAAGGAATGAAGCCATTGTATTTGCACTGGATGGATGTCTTTACCTGTTAATGATTAACTATGACGGATATTACTCCTTCTTGTACAGTTTTTTAGGAACTTGCTATTCATAAATTATTCTTTGCCTGAGTTGGCGCCAAAGTAGTTACTTGCAGGCTAACTAAAAAAAATGGCTGGGATTGAAATAGTTTTAGCGTCATTGACGAATGACCAAAAAAATATTGAGGATGCATGTGTAATACGTACAATCAGCTGATGATGGGGTGTAAATAGTTTTCACTCGTGTGAAGTGCATTTGTTTTGACGTCTTGTTATCAGTATCAACAAGTATTCAGTCGTCGTCAATGTTTATACTATGGTTCAGTGGTGTCTTCCAGATGAGCTAAATTAAATGACTCAGCTGTTGTTGGTGAGATAAGATACACTCACATGTAATTGCATGGATGGAATTAACCGGCAATCGGTGTAGCACGTTATTGGATGCATTGCAAGTGGTTTGTTGTCAAACATTCATTACTCATGAACTTGGAGGGATATGACATACTATGCCGCAAAAATTAGTTTGCTTACTTAAGTTCATTTGTTAAATTATATTCAGTAATGACGTAATTTTGTAATTGAAATTGAATTATGTGTTAGGGACTTGGATTCGTTTCAATTGAGCAATCGCATGATTATGAACAATTCACTTTTTTGTTAATTCAACCGCTTCGCTCATTTAATGGCTCAGGCTCAATCGCTCAATAGTGGTACTATATGTAGGTAATAGTCGTAATATGATAACGGAGAAATTAAGCTGTAAAGGATTAAAGGTCAGCAGGATTCGGAAGTATTGTCGAAAACACGTTCATGGAGACACAAATGATACAAGGTGTTCCATAATAAACGCTAACACTTCGATGGCCCGTAGAGACAATAGTGGCTTCGTTCCAAACCGTGGTTGTGAATATGAACTGTTAGCTGTGGTTGTAGGAACTGGTCGTAGGATTTTGGGTTAGCTAATCCTTAATGTGTTCTGATCACCCTATGTGTTTCGATTGAGAAATCAACAACAGCTTTTTCCCCCTATTTTGTCCATATTTCATTCATTCATTCGAACGATTGAAGATGAGTTGGTCTGTCGGCGTTCTTGTGGGAATATGTTAGACGGTTCGTCTGGTCTCACTACCATTGTATATAGAACTGGGTGTAGTTGTTCGGTTAGGGTTAATATAGCGTCTGACCTTCTAAGGTCGTTCGTGTACTTGAAGAGTAAAGGAATTAACCTAATATAGATATACGTTGTTAATAGGTTTTAGTGGTTTTTGAACATGGTCATGGTCAAAAGGATAATGTAGCTGGTAGCAGGTTGTGTAATTAAATTGTGCTTGCTCAGATTTAACAAGTTGGTTTTGTTTAGCCGGAAGGGATTTAGGATACGAACAATTTAGCACAACACCGCGACGCGACTTCTGGTGGCAAATTGGAAGTTGTCAACTCTATAAACAAAGAGTTTAGACCTCTCCAGTTTTTTAATTTGTGTTATTCGGAGTTGTTTTATTTTGAATTTGAATGTGAGCAAGCCGCTCTAATGGATTATTTGAACTGAACATAAAGGATGTGCAACTACAGTTTCGTATCGTTTTCTCGTTAAGGGTTTTACGGTGTCGTTAAGGGCGTGCGGCTTGTGTCCATCTTCGAAGGCAAACTCAATAGATACTAATTGGATGGACAGTAATACAAGATCCATGCAGCCCAACATGTGTAGTATCATTCAAAATGTACAAATTCTTGTTGGATAGAGTAGAATAACTAGAAGTATTATGTTGTCTGTTTCGGATTTATTTATTTACTTCTGAGACAGCATCCTCGTAAGGTCATTACGCTGCACGAATCATACAAACAATACACACATAACGTGAACAGATTAACAATTTGATTTTGATTTAAACAGGCAATACAAACATTCCAATGCCGCCAAGACCGTCCAGTCAATCGGATGGTAGCAGTGGACCTCCTAGAATGAGTCAGTCACCAATGCCTGGAGGTCAGTTTCATTCATACTCTTTTCAGGACTTGAAGTTCTCTTGCAAAATTTCTAAATTGTGTCTCTTCTGTATACCTTTTATAGGAGGTCCTTATCCTCCGCAGCAATCCATGGCCCCACCGTCACACCACCATATGTACCCAGCAACAAGTCCTGGCGGAGGTAAGTTGGGTCATTCAAATCAGTTGCCACAATCGGGGTCACAGCAGCCAGGGCATTATCCTCAACAAGCTCAACATTGGCCACCTCAACCACAACAGCCCTATGGTGGAGGAAGTGGAAGCCGGCATGGTCAACAACATGGAGCCATGGTCGGACCCTACCAAACAAATACGAATCAGTTGCAAGGAGTCCCACCAAATTACCCTCCCCAACCGAGGCATTCTCATCCTAATCATGTCCCCCCGCCTCAGAGTCCTTATGGAACCTACCCTCCACCTCAGTTTGCGGGACATCCTACTTCTCAACCACCTCCACAATGGCCACCTCAAGGGAGCGCTTCGCAACCACCAAATTCCAGTTCTAGATCTCAACCAAATCAACACTACCTGAAGACGCATTTGGTGGTAGGTTTAAAGTATTAAAATTCATTTTTGGAACGCAATAGATAAACTCAGGCTGACATTTGTTCTGTTCTTTTAGCATAAAATGTCGGGTTATCCGGCCCCTCATCAAGGAGGATATCCTCCTCCTCCTGGTGGTCATATGGGCCCGCCATCATCTGGAATCCCGTCTTCATCCCCATCGCAAACACCTCCACCTCAAATGCAACAACACGGAGGACAGCATTTAGGTCCACTCCATCCCCCACACCATTCATCTCAACAGGGTCCGCATGATTCCGCATCGGAATCCATGGAGAATTCCAGTAACAATCCGCCAAATATTATATCCATGGGGCCAGACGGTACTCCTATAGATGAAGTGTCACAACAATCGACACTTTCTAATGCGTCTGGAGGTAGGATTTTAATTTATTAAATAATTTTTTGGAATTAATTTTTATACTTAAGATAATATTAATGTACAAATATATATATTTTTTTAGAGTCAGGAGATGATGGCCCAGCGATGCCTAAACTGAGAAAAGAAGGCGGACCGTTAAGTCACAGCTATCCAAACCATCCATCAACTCCACAAGCTTCATCGTCACCAAATGCGGGAAGTATGAGTTCAATGCACGACGAGTACGGAGATGGAAGTAGTCCCGGTTGGCCCAGAACTCCTGCAAGTCCTGTAAGAATGTTTAAATATTTTTCATAATTTGGAAAAGCCTGAACAGTTAAAAACGATGTTTTTGGATTTTCACAGGTAAATAGTCACCCTGCCGCTCCCACTGAGCACTACAGATCGAAAGTTAAGGTAAAGGTACTTGGACTCAAATATATAGCTTGGGTTGGCTAGCCATTATTAAGGTACTCTATTGGAAAAATGCTAAGGCATATTTTTGATTTTTACAGAAGCCGGATAGTTTGAACAAATTGTACGATATGGATGACAACCCAGAACGACGTATGTTCCTAGACAAACTTCTTCATTTTATGGAGGATCACGGGTCACCCATAACTGCCTGCCCAACTATTTCAAAGAATCCACTAGATCTCTTTAAATTGTACTTCTTGGTGAAAGAAAGAGGTGGATTTTTGGAAGTAAGTCGAGTACGTAATTCCAGTTCAAGTGCATATCATTTTTGTCTACTATTTATTTGATTAAATGTATTAATTGCATATTTGTTTCGTGTGTCAGGTCACTAAGAATAAGACATGGAAAGATATTGCCGGAAGTTTAGGAATTGGAGCTTCGTCAAGTGCAGCCTACACACTAAGGAAGCATTATACAAAGCATTTACTCCCTTTTGAATGTAAATTTGATCGTGGTGGAATTGACCCCCAACCCCTCATTAATCAAGTGGAGGCTTCAACAAAGAAAAAAGGAGCCAAAGCTGCTCCTGTTCCATCACCTGGTTCTTCCAACTCTCAAGACTCATTTCCAGGTCCAAATACAAATACAAATTCTTCAATGGATGGCTTCCCTGGTTATCCAGCTCCGTATGGAGGTCCTCCAGGTTCCGAATACGGGGGTAGTCAAGGAGTTCCTTCTCAGAGGCCTAATTCGAGTCCAGGTCAATCTCAACCCCAACATACAGGTTTGTCAGGCTGTTGGATAATTTCATCTTTATTCTCTTTAACCTCTTCCCTCTATTTTATTTTGATTAATTGTCCTGTGTGTTTACGGGAAATATATTTTCCTCGAGCTAGCTTTGGCTTTGTAGAAAATAATAACTAGCATAGCTCGCCTGAGGCTGAAGGCTAACACTTATTTGCTAAATGCCTGCGCTGATGAATTTTAAAAGGAATGCTTTTCTTATTAGTATTATTTCTGCTCTAAAGTCTCTTCGGTTGAATCTGAGATTCTACTCGACTTTAGCGTCAGTTTTTACAGTATTCTAAGAATCTTAGATTTAACATCCACGAAGTTGCAACAGACTGGAATTGAATGGCCCGTGAAAGTTTTTCAAATCAGAAATCTAACACCTCAGCTGTTGATAGGTGCCCTACTAACCTGTAATTGGCTTGTGAAAAATGGAACGAGAAATGGAATCTGTAATGTTACCTACCGAACGCTTGCGGCAAAAATAGCTAGAAAATATTTTAATCGTTTCATGTTGCGTCTGTAATCACAGACTTCAAGACTTTGTTAATGCTCTCACGCATTTTTCACCATAATCAAAATTGTGACTCGTACGGACAGACTTTTACATCTTTGGAGAGATTTTCTAATTTCTTCCTATTTTTCTCCAAATTATTTACTACTAAGATTTGACCCTCTCTATTTATCATAATTTTCTTCATCTCTGTTCAGAAATTGATGGAATCTTTCTGTATTGGTGATAGGTGATAAAAATGTGAATTTGTCGAATCCGTTTGATGATTTACACCCTGCTAACCAATACATGCAACACTATCATCAATCTCATTCCAACCAGCTCCAACAGGGTAGAGTTCATTATTATTCTTCGTACTCGACTCCTCCTTCACCTTCTTCTGGTACGTCTCATGCGACTGTCAATTTTCTGCTCTGTTGTCTCCTGTTCAATTCAACGTGTGTGACAACTGAAGGCGAAGATGACCAAAAAATATCACAAACTTCTTAACTTTTACTACACTAGTTTTTTGTTTCTAGTTCGTTTCTCGCTTAAATATTTTATGTTACTCATTTTCATTGGGTTTGGCGCAGTCCAAATTTTTATTTCCTGGCGTTTTGGTACTAATTTTTATCGGTTTGTTTGATTTGGTTACATCCAAATACGGATTGGAATGGCCAAACTTTTTTTATTGGGATGGTTTGCTTTTTGTTTCTGCTCAGATTTCTCTCTTTCTTTGATCTCATCTCATGCATGAATTCCTTCATTGTACAAAATTGCAAAGTCGACGAGATGGACCCAATAATATATTAAATATGATTGCTTATTTGGTGTTACCTGGGTCCCAGAAGATGGTCCGTTATCTCGACAATTGATTTCATGTGTTATATCTCGCCAATATTCTTGATCTGGGGAATTTGTTTCAATTGAACGTTGAAGAGCGTTTACATTGGACCACAGTCCCGTCAATTTTTGGAGATATGTGTTTTTACTTGTCGCTATAACTAAAACCCCATAAAATTTTCGACAGAATAATTGTAAGTCAAATATTAATGATTTTTTTCCATGTAATGTGATGACTCATTAGGCTACCAAGGACAACCGGGTAGCTATCAACCGTATCCACCTCCCCCTGGAAGTGATCAGTACTCGAGAGGTCCACCTCCACCACCTCATGAATACCCTCAAGGCAGCTATGGTGCCCCAACTCCAAGTGGCTATGCACCACCCACACAGGGAAGGCCGATGTATGGTTATGGCCCTGGAGCCCCAGAAGGAGCAACTCCACCTGGGTCACAGACTCCATCGCAACAACCAGGCGGGCCATCAACCGGTCCAACTCCAGATGATCAACACCAAAGATATAGTATGGGCCCACCTCCACCAACTGGCCCAACCCCAGGGGGCTATGCAGCCTCCCATGGAGCTCGACCGCCTTATGCTCCAGGACAAGGACCTCCGCCACCAAACGGCTACCCTGGCCAGGACTACTATTCACCAGAACAGGTGAGGATAATATCCTAATTAACCCTTGTATATAGTAAATGTTAGATGCGTTAGCATACTTGACATTTCATCTTCATATTTTCTGTTGTATTATTTTTTCTTTAATTTTGTTTTGAACCCTTGTCGTTTTGTGTGCTTTTTGGTGTTTTAGTTGTCGACCGGTATGCCTCAATTGGCTAGACACTTGACTACGACGCCTGAACTTTCCTCGCTTAAGTCGACCCTACAAGTACGGTCCCTAGTTTATTCTTGTCTATACTTTTACACTGAACAACTTCAATGCTTCAGACAAATTGTGATATCTCTGTTCTCGATAACTGTAAAACGAGTCTGTGCGTAAACCGTTCTCTTAATTTAATATTATACTTAATGATATCATAAAATTATAAGACCGACAAATGTAAAATTGTAACTTGACACTTTTTGCTGGAGTTTACCATTCTAGTGTCTAGCTCGTTCTAGATTCTATTCTAGCTCGGATATTTGTGGTTTCGGCATTCTTGGAGATGTTTTTATTTCATTGACTTTATTTTCTTTAGAAAAAGTTATTGAGTTCTCCTCGGTCGTGTTCTCCTAAGTCAGACTCAACTGTCCTTAGTGGTAGTTCTAGTTCCCAGCCGCCTTATCTTCAAGTACGTTTGTTTCCACTACACATTTATTATTTGAGATCTTTTGCATGTTCTTGTTTATTTTTTACGTTGGAAGGGAAACATTGAAGAACGGCTGCTTAATTTAAATTGAGTAATTTTAAAAAGTCAGTCGTCAAATTGTAATGCACTTCCTGTAATCTAACTCTTCTAAAATTTTATTCCAAAGGGTTACCCACCAATGCCCGGTCAACCTGCTGGAGGAAAACACCTTCCACCTCCACATCCAAGTCAAATGAGACGAGACTATGCTCCGCAAGGTCCCCAAGGGAAAGATCATAGTGGTGGTGCAGGGCCACCTGGACAGGGATATACATCTGGATATCCACCGCAAAGTCAACCTCCTCAGCAGCCACCGTCTCGCATGCAACCTTACGGTAAATACGGCAATGTTTTAAATTGTGTTTAATGTGTCCAGGAAATAACGGATTTACTAACACGGAAATGGTTTCGACGCGAGGGTATCATCTGTTTTATGACAATCCAGTTTGTTACCTTACTGTTATACGATATTGAATGATGGGTAATAAATGCAGATGGGGGAAGTCAGGGGCAGGGTCAAAGACCACCACCCGGAGGTTATTTGTATCCTGCAGGAGCGAGTCGCGAGCCTGGGAGTGGAACACCAAATAGATCTTCTCCATCACCCTCTCCCAGCACAACTAACACACTTCCACCTCATCCTCACACTCAGTCTTCTAAGCAGTGGATTCCTCCTGAAGGTCTGAGTCGTTTGTGTCTTGTTTTTGTTACTCCTTATGTAATTGTTTGTCTCTTGCACAGTTTACTCCAGTGTTATTCTTTTTCCTTATCCGAACTTCAACTAACCAACTTACAAAATTATCCAAATTGTATTTTAACTTTCAATGTTTTTAAGTTTGTCTCACAGTCTTACCTTTTCCCGTGAACTTAATATTTGAGGTTCAGAGCATGCGTTTATGATCTGCTCTCCAAAAAGTTGACTTTATAAGAGTTAAGTTAAAAATGAATTTGTACTTTACTAAGTACTATGATTTTGGAGTGATCAATTGGTATGTGGTTTTTGTTTAATTGTACGGAGTTTCTATGACTCATCCTCACTTTTGCGATATTTGCTCAAGTATATTGGAATAAAAATGTTTTCCTGTCTATGTCCAGGTTGGCAAAACGCTGGTCAATACCAACAACAACAGAGGCCTTATGGAGTCCCTCCTCAAGGTCCGAATGCTGTAGCAAGTCCAGGCCCTCTTCCACCACACGGTGGATCCCAGTCAACAACACCGATTCCATCTTCACATTCACCGGTGGCTCCAGGCGTTCCTCAAGTGCCAACCTCTTTATCCCCTCAGCAGTCACCTTCACCACAACCATGGGGAACACCTGGCCCGTTAGGGTCAAGAGGTCAACTTCCGTCTGGTGCCCCAAGTACATCTCCTGGACCTGTTGGGTGGAATCATTCTGGTAGCACGGTCACTACATCACAGCCAGGGCCTGGTCCAACTCCAGGAGGACCACCCCAACAATGGACACAACAACAACCGACACCAAGAAGCAGTGGTCGACCGTCATTCCCATCAAGTAAAACTGATATGTACAAAGGGTATCCACCCTCGGGACCCATGTTACCTCCGTCAGGTTCCACTCCAACCTCCAAAGGAAATTCAATGGGCGGATTGGCACCTATAAATCAACCTGTTCCATCCATGCCTCCTCATCCTCCACAAATCCCATTGGGACCTCAACCTTCTCAGTTTTCTCAACTACCGATTCCAACGTCACCTGTTCCGGTAAAAAAGGAAATTGTATTTCCACCCGACAGTGTTGAAGGGATTACTCCACTTCTGGGTCGAAGAAGAAAGCTGCACAAAGTAAGTCAGGTCGGTCGGCATTTATGGTCTTTTCCATTACATGTCATTCCGAGTTCTCTTAAGGTGAAACTGAATTGTTGTATTTTAATATTTTGGTTTTATTACTTATAGAATGACGTTGCTCCAGTTGAAGCGTGGAGAATAATGATGTGTCTTAAGTCTGGGTTATTAGCAGAAACAACTTGGGCTCTAGACATCTTAAATGTTCTTCTCTATGATGATCACTCAATTACTTACTTTTCTCTCACATACCTGCCTGGTCTTCTGGATCTTCTTTTAGAGCAATTACGTCGATCTCTTATACTTATTTTCGGACAAAGCGTTGGACTGGAAATCACTGGGGACAAGTTTGAAGAGACACCTGTTCCAAAAGTAATTTTATTCTGATATCTTTGAACAATTCTTTGACGCTTGTACGCGCATTACTTTTAGTTATTTCTGGAAGCTAATTAATTTAAAGGGACGTTTTATTAATAAGAATTTCATTAATTTTCAGGAGAAAAGAAAATGGTATGAAAATGCGGCCAAAGCTATAGATGAGGAAGTTGACATTGGGACCCCACTTACAAAATTCCCAAGGGATGGACACCGGACTGTTGTTTTGCAAGGAAGTTCAAATTATACTCTAAAAACTCGTGGAAAAGGAAAAATTGTCAAAATTGTGTCTCGTGACGATGAACCATTTGTTTTGTCTGGTCCACGAGATTGGGACTTTGATGAAAAGTCAAGAAATGACCCTGACAATATTTGCCAACTGAACGGAACAATGGACGTCACAAGACATGTGGTGACTAGTTTTACATCTGATTTAAACATTGTTCCCCTTGTGCGAGTCCTCAAGAAGGACGGTGAGACAAAGTCTGAAGCGGAGGAGCCTGAGACTGAACCCCGTACACCTACACTCGTACCAACAATTAAAGTAGAACCTTGTTCGGATTCCCAGCCAGCCATTAATTTAGACATGTATCACTGTGAAACAAAAGCGGCGACCGAATGTGTTGGAGGCTCACCTGCTCGAAAGTTTAATGGGAATTCTTCAGCAATGGAAGACTCAAACTCACAAAGCAGTACACCGGGTCAAGACAAAAGAAACAGTCAACCACCCAGTTTCTTACACTCACCGAGCAATTCCAACTCGGGGTCTTTGAAAGGTATAAAATCCAATAAGTCAAAAGCAAGAAAATTGGAGAGTGTTCTTACCAAAATCCGGAGGGATGTTCACATGGATAATGACGACGCCATGAGTGAGAGTCCTCTAGAATTGGAATCACTTGCGAAGACAGTGACGGATGTTTTGGCAAATAGTCAAAGTGATAACGCCGTAATGAGTGGAATTGAAGACAATTCAAATATGTCTAATAATACGGACAATGACAATTCCTGTTCAGACTTTTGTGATAGCACAACGACGACTAATACTTATGGGAATGCTGTCAGTGCGAGGAGAAAGGAAACATCAATTTCTTCCAATGATGCAAGAATTCGAGCATCAGGTGCGGCGCTTAAACGAAGGAAAATTGAGGAATTTGAGGACGAGTGTTACACGAGAGATGAACCGAGTTTGTATCAGATTACGGAAATGCAGGATACGTTGGCTCGCCGTTGTCTTTCCATTTGCAATGTTATAAGAAATCTGACTTTTGTTCCTGGAAATGATGTTGAGCTAGGAAGGAGTACAGCTCTTTTGAGTTTATTGGGGAAGTTACTTTTACTTCATCATGATCATCCACTGAAAGGAAAGCACGGATGTTCCTCTAAGCGCACGAAAATGAGTGAGTCAACTGATGATGAAGCAAATACCGAGGGATTGTCTATTCCGATTGGTGAAATCAAATTGGAGGAATCCGAAGATGGTATGATTGCAGCCGCGGCTGCAGTGGCTGCAGCAGCAGACATTGATTCCGAGTCTTGTACGAGTTTACGACAGGAAGAGGATTGGTGGTGGGTAAGTAGTAACTTTTATTCAGCAAGTTATTTAGACTAACAAGAAATTATCAAAGTACTTTTCGTACTCTTTCTAATAAATTTTGAAATCGTAGTACGAGTTTTCATAAAAATACACTAAATAGCCAACAGAATAATTATTCGTAAACATTGCTCGTAGTAACTCTCGTACATGCTCCCCGCAGTTCACTCCACTTTCGTTCTTCTTAACCACTTGCCTCCACATAATTTCACTAGACACCATTTGAGGTTGGTCTCTATCCCAAAAAGAATACTAGAAATTAATTATTGTAGTAACTCCCTGTGACCTTCATTCCACTTCGGTGTGGTTTCGATGCTTGGATGCTTCGATGCCAGTTCTGACCAATTTGACCTAGAATAATTGGAACAATAATAGTCCCCACCAGAATGTCAGCATGCAGTACATTTCCAATCCCAATCCCCATCCCTTCCGAAAAACAAATGCTCACATTGTATTTTGCTTCAAACCACTGAAGGAGACCTTCATCCTTTTCGATTCCAAGTACACTAGCAGCTGCAGCCTTAACGTTCCTCCTATCAATTAATTTTTTGTTATGTCGGAAACTGTTGACCACAACCTTCTTCTGGGCAGATATAAGGGTCCGACATTTCACGGACAAGGTTTCGCGATAGTACGCTCACCTTGTTCACCGCTCAAGTGAATTTCGAAAATTTCTTTACCCAAGCGCGATAAATAATGAAAACGAAAAAGAAGCAGCTTTCGTATTTTAAAAATTTTCTTTATTTATTACAGGAGTACACTCATCATATTAGAGAACACGTACTGGTGATGATTGCAAATATCTCAGGCCAAATTGACTTAAGCCAGTTTTCTGAAGAAATTTCAAGACCGATATTGGATGGGCTATTACATTGGGCAGTTTGTCCGGCTGCATATGGACAAGACCCATTCCCAACATTGGGTCCTCAGTCAAATTCAAATTTAAGTCCACAGCGGCTAGCCATAGAAGCCATTTGTAAGTTGAGTGTGACACAAGGGAACGTAGATCTCCTTCTTGCAACACCACCCTATTCCAGAATTGAAAAGTTTTGTCAATTGCTCAGTCGTGGACTTTGCAGAACTGAGGATCAAGTTTTGCGAGAGTTCTCTGTCAATCTTCTGTGTTACCTATCGGGAGCGGACTCTGGTATAGCTAGAACGGTGGCTCTACAGAATCCGTGCATTTCTTTGCTAATTTCGTTCATTGAACAGGTACATATTTTTTTTTAAAACTCCGATCACTCTATCCACAGGTCAGCATTTAAAACGAAAACCTGTTTTATTTCAATAGGCAGAAGCAAACGCCATGAGTATAGCCAACAACCATGGATTTTCGGTGCTAAGAGGTATGAAAGTATTGAAACATCGTATTTGCGGATGATTTTTTAGCTGAATTTAACGCCAACATTTTATTTAAATTACACAGAAAACCCTGACTCAATGGGAACGAGTTTGGATATGCTGAGGAGAGCTGCAAATACGTTATTAAACCTGGCCAAGCACCCTGACAATCGAGCTCTGTTCGTTCAACATGAACCGCGCCTTCTGAATCTTGTCATGAGTCAAATTTTGGAGCAGAAAGTTGCAGCAATTGTAGCTCAAGTTCTTTATCAGTGCTCGGCCCCTGAGGGGTCTAATTCTAACAAGGCCTTCTACACGAGCAGTTGCAGTGATCGTTTTTATACACCGTCTTTGAGTCGAAGTAGACCAGTTGTTGTTGTGCCTCCTGGGAATACTTCAGTCGGAGGAGTGCCCCATTCAGGTGTCCCAACACCTCCACCTCAATCCCTCCCAAGTTCAAGACTGATGCCGAACCCGCCTGGGGGTAAAGAACAAGGGAATTTTCCCTTTTTCAGCAACGCAGTCAAGCACGGCACGACTCAATTCATCCCTACATCTTGAGTTTGAGAAGGAAATAGTTTTTATTTCATTCGTGTCAACCAAAATGTGATTTGTTAATTAGAAATAAATTATTCAAGGCGTATAGAATCTAAAAATTTGTTGTAGTACCTACTTTTTCTAGCAATTGTAAAAACTGAAAATCTACCTTATGTCTCATGCAAGATTCCAGTGAACAGTCAGCTCAGCTGTGCGAGTAATGTGCTAGAGAGACTCTGAACTCAAGTAACAACAACAATTACCGACTGCAGACAGGCTTCATTTAAAATGATAAACGCTTTAGTTTTAATTTTAAAAATCAGTTGGTTTCTGGCAAGAATTACTTTGGGGGGTAAACATATACGGTCTCGCACTGTCATGTTTATGAGTGATGTAACTTCTATTGCTCCAGTTAAGTACTGTGAGTATAATTGTCCGGAAAGAAATATTTGAATGCTTAGATAGTCGGATTCATTGGAATTGTTCAGGGGTAGGTAATTATCCGTATTTATACTTTGTAACTTACTAATTACCATTAATTGATTGAAAGAAGGAATTTAATTTGAATCTTTAGAAGTAATTAATTATGGCTAGAAAATAACTATGAGATGTACATTCTTACATAGGATAAGTACATATAATTGATTCCCAAAGTCCTTCTCGTCATATGGTTTTCTACATTTCATACATTCAATTCCCTTCAAGAGGAATAAATTAATTTTTGGTATAAATGTTTCCACGTAAATGACATGCATTAGAAATGTGTTTGAAAATCAGACGAACTAACGTTTATTGTCTCGTGTTTGATAATGTACTGTAGTCTCGTTCAAGTATTTTGTATATATTAAAATGTTACTACTGGAAGTGCAAACTGTGAGCAGCTAAGTGAACCATTTTACTAATTGAAAAAATTGGACTTGACATAATTGGCCAGAAGTGTTTAAATCAATTGAAACGGTGCTTCTAAGAAATTAGATGTGGGGATTAAACTTGATTGATGGTGGAATTTAATGGCGGTTAACATTCTACCATTGTCTTCAAGGAGAACCTCTAATGTTTGTCCTGGGTGACATGGAATGGAAATAATATTTGTCAGTGTGATTTGAAGCTGGTTAATTTGAGTGATGTTGGCGGCATTACTCTGATTGAAACTTTTACCCGGTTTGTGTGAGAAAGACTGCAGTCTTCGCTCCAGTTCCAACTGGCCTGTGCCGATTGAGACAAACATGCGATTCAAATGCCAGCATTTTTGCGTGGACACTTGTATGTATGTACGATAAATAATTACATAAACGTGATCATTAAGTGAGCAGATTTCTTTTAAATAAATTAGGACAACTTTTTTTTTCTTTTGTTATTGTTATGTTTATAAACCTCATTGTTCTGAATCAGATTGACGAGGGATCCGTACTGAGCATGTGTCCATGAATTTTACCCATTTTCGAGTTGAAGTAAATAATGACTACTGTTGAAGTGCACTATACATACATGCAGATTATATATTCTATCGATTAATATTATTATTATTATAGTATTTAGAATTAATATAATTAAGAAATATGTAGTTAAGTTGTGCATTTTGTTTCGGGGAAAAGTAAGGCATAAGACTGTCGATTAGCGGCTGGTCTGGTCTAGTGTGTTTCAACACACAGTGCACGTACAAGTAAACCGATTAAACGTGATTCACAAGAAAATTTGAGTCTTGCTGTCTTTGTTTATTTGTTTTGTGTTGTGTGCAGTTTGTATATTAAATTAAAGTTGAATAAAATAAAAGCTACTTTTACCTTTACTATAATCCCAGCACTATTTATATCTCGAACAACCATTGAATGTATTGTAAAACTAGCGTTAAGTCATACTTAACAGCAACAAAACTAAGTACGTAAGTATACTTTAAGTATTTCAATTATATATATAACCAATTAAGAAATGTAAATATAACCTACCAAAAGTAAGTGCTTTAGGCACAAATACACATACAAGAGGATTTCATGGATGTTTTAGTATATTATTATTGTGTCGCCGTATCGTACCTCGTATGTACCTATTTAAAAATGGTAGGATTTGGAACAAGAAGTATGCAGTACGAGTAGTCCATTTAATTACATTACTACTACAACTACACATTATATAATGGATGAGAAAAAGAGGAAGTAATGATCGGAGATCATTAAAAACAATATTTCATGGAAGCAGTATTCTTATCCGATTTTTTTTATTCCTTTCCACGTATTTACATTAGATTAGATAGCATTCGCACATACTTGGTGACGCATTTTGTACTCTGTCTTCGAGTTATTCAACCGTCCTAACTGTTCATATATTTGGATCTCATTAGGCAATCAATTTATAAAGTATTCCCTCCAATTGACATTCGCCCGTAAATCACTGTCAAACAGTGAACTTAAACTAGCTTTTCAGTCCTAGGACACGTGACGTAAGTAGTAAAAAAGAATTACAGTTCAGAAATCTGAATCGGAAGCACCAGATCATGTTTGCCTGAGCAAAGCGAAGTAGTAATGAGAATGACTGCACTTAGGTTCATATACTACCGAATCCTTTGTTCAGTTATCAACCCCATAGAGTATTTTCTCAATATCTGATTATATTAGACTAGCCAATCTAAGGTGATCACATTGAACAGTACGAATGATTCTCAGATTCTGATTCGAAATGTTGGAAATATTGTACCTGATACGATAGGAACCTTGGATTTATGAACAATTATATTCAAGCCCATTCAAGTGTTTGAAAATGCACATTTCCAAATAAGGGCAAAAAATTGACAATAGGAAAAGGAAAGGGACTTTTATGATATAATTTAGGCATTATCGGATTAGGAAAGGCAAAGGCAGACGCAGTATGATTGGAGCTGAATCTGAATAGGTCCTTCTGAAATGGAATTGACTTGAGCTTACAGTCAGACTTAAATAATATGTAATTGATGACCAAATAAGATTCACGTGCACATTTGTATGTAGTATAAGGCAAGAATTTAGGTCAAAGCCAAGTAGAACTTGCTTGTTGTTGAATGTCATCCTATATGCTAGTTAAAGTGGTACTGGATTAGTAACGATTAAAGAACGACCCAATTGGCAAAATGTAATTGACCGGTTTTTGCTTATGCTTCTCAGTATTAAATTTTTCGTATATAATTTCAAAAGTTTGACGAACAGTTGTTGATTCCAGTCTAAGCCAAGTGAAACTGTTTTTTATTTAAAAAAGAACGGTGGGAAAAAGTATTACAGGAAGGATGGAAGGAAGCTGGGGTGTTTTTTGCTATGACAGATGCGAAATGCGAGTAGGGATGACCGACTGACTCATTTGCAGATGGTGATTTCTGACTTCTGACACAACTCGGACATTCCTCACGATGAGATCATGCAAATAAATAAATGGGAATGTTTGATATGATTCCATTTCCTGGGTTGTTGAAACTGAGAATTTTTTGTTCAAATAACTAATTACACAACGAGATTTACACATTTGTGTAATGTGTAATTACGTTAAACTTCGAGTAACTCATCTAATATTTAACTGCCATCATTCCATTTATGTTGTATGACACTTTTTTGGCAATTGAATTCATACATTAGTCATGCTTACGTTAGTCTTAACTGTAATTTAAAATTGAATGTTTTCCTTGTCCACCTTTTCGCCACACGACGCTAACGTAAAGATGACAGAATTGATTAAAATTATTCGTAGCGATGCGGTCACCATTACCATTCCTTATGAATGTCTACGTGAGTTAAAGTGCATTTGTGCATTCAGGATTCTGAATCTAATCGGATTTCTACCTCTACCTAGGATATACCCTGAGGTTACCCTGAGGTAGGGATCAATCCCTAACCCTGAGGGCTCCCGTAACCAATAATCTGTGCAACAAGCTTTTGACCGTGACTTAATGAATTAATGAAATGGAAAGATAATATTATGAAAAATATGAATATAACCAAATTATTTTACTTTTCTGCAGTTCGGGCCAAGTGTGCTTTCGACAAACAGGTTACTCGGCAATCCCGTAAGTCTGCCTCCTTCGCCAAAAACTTAGCAAAGTGTATGAAATTGACTAAAATTTTACACAGACCCAGTTGTTGATCTCAACCCGATATGTTAACTCGGTTGATGCAAGTTATAATACAAGAATAAAGTTTCCAAAGGTCGTCCGAAAAGTCAATTTATTATCGTTGGTCAAATATTTGAACCGGAGCACATCTCTTGTCATCTAACCACGACGTCATCGATTCCGATGGATGCACAATTATGACCTAGAGCTCTGATTTTAGAAGATGACGACTGTGGACTTCTCAGATCTAAGCATTTTTGGACTCTTTATTCCTCCAAATTAATTTAAGTGAGTCTTTTTTGATGATAACCACACGGACTCGGGGCCGTACTGGCTCAAAATGGCGCATGTGGCAACATAACGTTAGGGCGCTAAAGTGATATTAATATTATGATGAAAGTATTTA
>JAQFYE010000340.1:0-39488 GCA_034694305.1 Protaphorura glebata | reverse complement strand
GTGCTGAAAACGAACATACGTAGACCCCGTGCTTAGCCATGTACCGTTTTTCAGCGTTCTGGCTTTTCTAGGCATTTTCAACAAATTACCTTGGAGCATAAACAGCGGTAACGAGCACCTTTAGGGCATAATCCCATCTCTGTCATCGAAACGGACAGACAGACGGACGGACGGACAGACAGACGGTCTGGGCATCCGCAATAAGTCATTTACTCCGTACATTACGTCGCACGACTTAATAATGAAGAAATGACATTAGGGAAAGTGTGAATCTGTATAATATTTATTTTGTCATTTTCATAAAGATTGTTAAAACGTTTCAAAAACAATAATAAAATCGATGTTTGAATTGAAAGAAATTAAGGTGCAGTACATGTACTAGCAAGTTTATTTTTCAATGCGAAATTGTAAAGAAATGCGATATAAATGATACAGTCAAACAGTCATAAGAATGGTCCAAAAATTGTCAAGGGAAGACGAATTTGTAAGAAACCGGTTCTGGTTAGGGTCGAATTAATTCATTGCATTCTATCTAATGTATTGTGCACCAATTACCGATAGGAAACACATTCAGTAATCACAGGGTAATCGGGAATATATTTGGTTAGTAAATTTGTTTCATTAAAAACTTCTGAACATCTACCAATAAAAATTTACCAAACGTATACTCGAATGCAACGACAGTGTGGAGAAAAGAAGTCCCAACCTATCTTTGTGTATTAAACATTTCATTAATTTATTTTTCTTGTAGGTGGAATCAAACCCAATGCGACTTGAAATTATTTCAAAAATATCCAATCTCCAGAGAAAACTGTATTGTCCATCTGAAATCTGCCTTCCAGTTATATCCATATCCTAATACGGAGATGCCCATCCAAGCTGTGTCAGCTTAGACCTTCATCCGCGCTCAATCGATTCAATTGATTTGAATCTGAAGGTACCTTACTTTACGAATAATGTCAATGACTGATTGAATGGAATTTCTTTCGTACTGGTGAAAAATTAATTCTTATCCAGAATTATTTAGACTTTGATCATCCAAGTAAGTAAGTTATCTGGATACAGTTAATACACTTGTAGGCATTATTGCAGTTTGAAAGTTTTTATTTTTCTGCAAATAATTAGAACGCTGGAAATAGTTTCTGAAAAAAATATTGGTTAATTTGTCCTAATATTGTTAATAAATGGTCAACCGTTTGTATTTTCACAAATATTCATCTGTAAACTACACTAGATCCAAGGTTGCTCACAGATTTCCTGTCTTTCGCGTTGCTTTTAAAGAAAATTAACATGCTCAATGAATATTTGGATTTTTGAGAACGTTGACGTTTTGATTCGCATGTCTCAACCTCTTAATTTCGTATGTTTCACCAATTTGATTTACGTTATTCTAATTGTTCGCACAGAAACCTCTTGCTTCGCCTTCAAAACGAATGTCAAATGTTTAGCCCGTGTTTTTGTAAGCGCAATGGTAACATAGAATATTTGCCTCGACAAATATTGAGAAAATCTCGAATGATTGAATGTAGATACAAATTTTATTCTGCAAATTTTAAAGCAGTTAACATCGTGTCACTCGCACCAAACGAAATTACTGCAATCATCTTATGTGTACTTATTCCTAACATTTGAATTCGTATTCCGACTGTATCATTTTATTTCAGAAAGTCCAAGATTCAAAAAATTTAAATTGTCAAAAAGAAGAAAAGTAAAGCGAATTGTCAAGGAATATGCAAAATATTAAGTCGTAATTTCAAGCTAATTTAATATCATATCAATGTACAAGGAAAACGCCTAAACGTTTGAATTTAAGGGTTTCTGATAGCATGCGATTAAAATCCCTCGGACAGACTTGAAATGCAATTTATTGAGTCATTAATCAGTGATTTGAGTAAAGTGCATATTTGTGCAAATTAATCTTATGGAGCGCGGTCCCATTTACGTTTGACAAACAAAGATGCGAAGATGTGGTGAATACGCTATTATCCCTCTGGAATGAGCGGACAACCTTTATTCGCATATTATTATGTAGGTACTATACTCTATTATTTTCTCTAAAAAATGTAAAGCCTTTAGTTGACAATCCATGTACACAGGGTGGTCCAGAAAACAACATCAGACTCTGGCTATATTCTCTTTTGAGTTTTAAAATTCATTAATAATTAATGAATTTTATAAATAAATAAAGCAAATGAATAATTATTATTCATTTGCTTAAAATCTAAACTAATAAAAACATGAGACACAAAATTGTTTAAAACAAGTACACCTTCCAAGTTTAGCAATTGTTTGACATTACATTTGCATTGATTTCGGTGAGAGCAGCTCAAAATTCAAAGGGGAGCTTACCAGGTAAGTCAGGATTAAAGCTTTTTCAGTTATTTTTGAGAATTGTAATGACCAATTTAATGTATGATATTTAAGTAAATATATTGTATTATCACTCGAGTTCGACATAGTGCTTTTTGAATGCAATAAAGTGTGTCTAAGATGTAAGACAAGCAATGACCTAACCTAAATGCTTTTTTTCAGTAAGCACGATAAGAAAATGAACTTCCTTTATATTAACTGAGTATATTTTCTGACCCGCCCTGCAGTAAAGAATTAGGTGGGGCACTGCAACACTAAACAGATGAAAGGTACGCGAATTGCGAATACCTGACAACCACATGAAGAATGCAAAGTGCAGATGCAAAAAAGCTGAAGGTGTTCGCTCAAAGTCGTAAATAAATTCATTATTAACGAGGTACTGCCGCCGAAGGCTACGATCCGTTCCGTGCAGGGGCAGGTGGCAAAGGAATAATCTAAAGTCACCAACTTAACTTTCTTCTGTAATTTATTAAAAGATGGGTTGTGTAATATCTTCAGTTCTTTACAGATTCGTTTGAATCTCATTAATTACGTGGTGTTATTTTGTGGTATATATTTCAGGAATTATTTTATAATTGTGAACAAAGAGAGTTTGTATTCCTCACAGAATTTTATATTAGTCACCACTTTTTTATTTCGTTTATAAAAGTTCAAATAATTACACGATATAATGTAGGAGGTTAACTATTAACCGTTTTGTCAGGATTAATGTGTACGAATGATCGCGTTAAAAATTTTGAATGATACTGTCTTTGGAAATTATTTAATTATTTAATCAAATGAATGTACTAATTAATATTATACATTACTGTTTGAACTACCTAGTGCGGTAATAGTTTATATTTTGCACATGAAAAAGTTCAATGTAGATTCGTTTGTTCATTATAAGCTGGTTGTTCACTTTAATATTATCTCGCTAATAATATTACAAGAGAAACCCAATATAATTTCTGGTTTTGTACTATAAATTTTCTCTCATTTTTTGAACGGTTTAACCTTCGACATTTCCAATAAATCCAACCAAGTTGCTTACAGCCGCATTTTTATTGCAGCCAGCAAAAACGTATACAGAATAATTTGTGAATAACTTATGTATTAATGTAAGGAATCTAATTTTGTAAGGCAAGGTTTGCTAAGACACGATCTAGGAAAATCCAATCAACTGAATAGGATTGCGTAAATTTTCGATTCTTCTTATGTTATTTACGGGTTACAAAGGTCTGTACTTTCACTCACAATTAGACAACTATTAGTTAGCAAATGCAATATGAAAATGGTAAAAATTCTGCGGAAAATTATTCTCAAGTCATTCATGGAAAATACAAATTGAGATAATGCGTTTTATTCGTCGATAAATTTTCGAAGTCGAATTTGTCATCATCGAAATTATGGTTCCTCATAATGCGTACAATCCTCGTGAGTTATTCCATCAAATATGGATTGATTTGGGTGAGTTCTCGAGTGAGTGTGTGGAATGATGAGTTGACGACTACAAGTTTGGAATAATCAGAACCACCATGTAATATTCATGAGTCGTCTCATTCCTGAGCACTTGACTTCTCTCTACAGTGAAGAGAGAATTTTATGTGGAAGACAAGTTGGAGTGCCTAACATTTGAATTTATATTCTAAGATACCCTACGAATGTATGTCACGGTTTCGCCAAACAATTTCCAAGAATTTCGAATATAATGTGTTAGCTGTAGACTATCTAATTTGTATATTATGGATAACCAATACAATTTTATTTTAATTTCGGCACCATAACTTGTAGTACTTGATTCGTCCAACCCGGTCGTAACTTAGGCAGGATATAACATAGCAACAATTGCTTTCATTTCTTAATCGAAATCGAACATTACATCATTTGTTAGTTATTTTAGGCGCTGAAAACATTTATTTCTTAGAATCACTTCCGAATGGTATATTAGAAATTGAATTTAATTAAGCCGTTAATCAAGTTTGAATACCGAATTGTTCAAAATTTATCATATCCTGGAATGTCAGATGGGTGTTCAGTGAGTTTCCCATAATGTCAGTATTTAGCCAAATTGGAATTGGAATGCTTCATCCCGTCTTACGTGTGCATGAATTCGTAAATTTTTACTGGACTCATTCAGAACCAGCTTTAATAGATGAGGATGCCATAAATAGTAGATTGCAATGTTTAGATTTTTACAAGTGATTTAAATGGTAGCATCTTCTGCAATAATTGCTACCTCACCGCGCTACGACATGTAGTTGTGATCTAATAATATGTATTATGCACACTACACTCAAGTTTGTTTGTATCAAAGATCTCTTCTGCAATGCGGAGTAATGCTTGGAATGCGACGATCTCATCTTTCTTCACCCATTCACAATCTCACTCATGACTTGACTGACTTCCCATATCATTTCTTATAACCTTAGCACAATATTATCAAATAATACTTCTGAGGGGGTCAATTCCAGAAAGAATCTTAAATGTAATTTTCAGATATTTCTATCCTTATCAGAACTGTTACAAATCTCTAAAACATTTCTGAACCAGCAATTACTTTTCCCAGTGGAGTTGCAAAAATTATGACAATTAACCGTTTATTACAACCAATTAACAGATAATTTGTTAGATCTGATAACACCGATTAAATAGCGTAAGAAATATGTCGCAGCACAAAGCCGTTTCAGTTTCGCTGAGGTGAGGGTTTTGATCCGTCTGGAAAGCATGGTTTATGAATCAGCATTCATGGTATGTATTTATTTTTTCTACACACCAGTAGTTAGTCCCTACTACTAGGGGTGCCGTCCTTTTGCCATATGGTGAAATAAATAATTGGCATAATATAATATGCGCCTTCCAGTGAATATCAATTAATGTTTAAATTTCTATAAAATCGAGAGGGTTCAGCGTAACACCTGAATACAAGTTTGAGTGTGCCTTAAAGTTCTAACAGTATAATGTAACCATTGTGTCGTGTACATATGTGTATGATATTTTTTAAGGCTGGGTTCAAGAAGGGATATTAAGGTAAGGATAAGAAATCTGAGACAATCAACTTAGTCGCCCAATTGAATAGAATAGTCTCAAGTCACTACACTGTTTACAAGTATTACTGTCGACTAAAAGACAGACAGGCAGACATTCCTTAATAACATGAGCGCGTGCTCCCTTAACATACCCTATGGCCTATACCCGAACCCCTTCTTTTTCTTGGACTTGATTAATGAGCCCTCAACGCATCTTTGACTTCATTTGATTTGCTTCATTGCATCACATTGGGTTGAAAACTCAGACTCAGGGAGCGAAGAGACTTAAATATCTACAAGCAATGCAATGGAATGATGATGAATGGAGAAAATCATCAGAGCATGCATCCTTGACTTGAGACAGTTAAAACAATACAATAAAATCCGTCGTGTCATCCACGACTTTCTCCAATGGAATGCATCATCCCGTCTTACATGCGCATAGATTTGTAAATTTTTACATACCTGGCCAACTTGAGAATTTGTAATGTATAATACTTGTATATCTGAACCAAGCGGTCAGCTAACTGAGATGACCGGTACAGATGACGCCCAATTCTACCCTTGGCAATACTATACACCTGTAAGAGGTGGTCACTTACACCTCACGACCACGTTATTGTGGCCAAAGGATGGTCGTGTGGGTCAGGTTCATGGTATCTGGGTCATTTAGTCAACAGGATTGGAATATTGGAATTTTCGTCCCACTGCTTTCACTACAGGAGAAAGTCGATGAAATCGACTTTCATCGAATGAAATGAGATTGTTCAGAACTCCATAACTCTAATAATAATGTTTAAATTTTCGCTTTGATTGCGATAATCTGTATTTTGATCTTTTTCTCATACAGTGCGGCAAAAGTGAGAGTAGCAGCACCAAATTAACATTATCGCGAAAATCTAATTAAAATTCAGTTACATCAACTAGGTACGTTAAGGATACTGAAAAACATTTGGAGGAAAAAAGTCAAAGGGTTCCATAAAGTGTGGGTGGACAAGGAAGGATAAACGTGACTGAAGGATTAGGTGAAAAATGTCAATTCAGGGAAATGTGTCGGCGAAATCTTGGTTAGATAGCCAATGTCCAAGGAATTTTGTTGAAAACTGCATTAGGATTCGGAAAGGTTGTAGTTTGTTGCGTGCCATCACCTTCGAAGATCTGCAAATCTATCAACTCGTGGTGGTTTTCTTGTGTCGTGGCCGTGTGTGAGGTACTGAACCACAGATACAATGCATCTTTGGCCCTCGATGAGTCAAGGTAAGCTGGCTTGAGCTTGAAGAAAGAAAAAATGCAGGTGTAATAGCAATATTTATGAGTGAACACCTGTCCTCCGAAAAAACCTCTTGACTCTTTTAACGCACCTTCCAATGCAGTCAAACCAAAAGGACATTTTTTACTGTCCTGCTCTTTTTCCTCAAGATGACTTTTTTACGCTTCCAAATAACATTATGTTACGCACTTGCAGGACACAGGTAACCAACAAATAACACGTTGCTTCCACCTTACATGTGTCGTATAAGAGTTCTGTCCATGTCTGCGCCCAAAAAATGCGAATGTGGTATTCCTGTGCATTGTATTTGTGATCCCATTGCACTGGACTTACAAGGGAGACTGAAAAGGTGTCCGCGGTTATATTGTCACGATCTGTTGGTGTCTTGATTTTAAAGAAATTTGCTGGTAAAAATCATAAATCCTGATGGTTGATATACCAGGCGGGATTTAATTTTTCTAACCCTTAATAACCTTCAGACATAAAGTCCGAGTTTATCCCTCTGAACACTACTACAAGAAAGTTTCCCTTGTAGAAAGCCGTAAGGAAAATGAAAGATTAAAGTAGGTGGATTATAAAAACGATTCGTAATAATTTTTAATTTTACGTCCTCGTCCACTGCCCTGTCCTGTCGTCCAATATAATAAAGTGAACATAAATTATTACAGGCTGCTGTGGCCAAGGACAGGTGACCGTGACATAACCACTTTCTTCAAGATTATCACAATTAGCAGACAATACGTAATACATGTGTACTCTTTACGCATGAGAGAAATACCACGCATTCTACGCACTTTCTGCATGAAAATGTCTCGTTTTGTCTTTTCTGAAAAAATTCCGATCCTATTATTTCTGTTTTTGACTATGCAAGATAAAATCCAACAAATGCAACAATGTAGTACTTTCTCTTTGTGGGAAATCTAAGGAGATTAGACAAACAAATTGTAATCAATTACAATGTTTACAATTTGTTTGTCTTCTCATGCAAAAATTTACACTCGCTGAAATACTCAAAGAATCCGTCCGTATTTTTCTCACACCCCTTCACCTGTTTTGGGCAACATTGCCATTGGCACTGCAAGACCGCAACTGCCGTGCCCTTAAGGAGTGTAAATTGAATGCTTCAATTAACAAACCGCAAAAAAAGCACTCTTGTGGAATGTAACGCTGAAAAAATGTTCTCTCCCCGAAAGGTTAATTCTATTCCATACGAGCTTATTCCTTTTGTTTACCGGAATTTGGGGCTGCAATGTGATACAGTAACATACCCCAAAGGTGTACAGATTGGATGGATAGAGGAGGTAAAAGAGAACAGAGGAAATGATAAATGATGATTCAAGGATCAAAACAAGGTGTATCTCCAAAGACTTTCGACCAGAAGATGTTTACCATCACTACTACTTCTACAACTACTACTAGTTAAAATGTAATGTAATGATGAGATGAGATTTGATCCTTTGGAAATGATGTGGTGGTTGTTGTGGGTATTTCAGATCATGTGTCACAGGCATCTCGGCAAATCAAATAGCTCAATTATCTTCTTCCTAAATAGCCAGCCTATGGGTGTCATAACTCATCCAAATATCCGCTGCTCAGTGGGGCTACCAAAATTTAGCGAATGCTCCAAATATTTCTGAATCAGCAAAGGGCAAAGGGTTTCTGGAGAATACTCAAATGAAACCAGGACACAACAACTTTCTCGGTAAGTTAACATTTCGGGTACATTCCTGATCAAAATCCCAGTTTAGGCAACCACGCAATTTAATGGTCCGACAAACATGTTGTTGGAAAGTTGTGCGTTTCCATAAAAATATTTCTAAAATTCAGGGAGAATTCCGGATATTATGAGGTGTGAACATATATATTTTTCTCGCTAAACCTCTTCATAGCTATTTGGCAAGAATTTGACCTTTCACCTTATTTAAGACACAGCCTGGGACATAACTATTGGAAGGGAGGAGACAGATTGAAATTGAGAAGCGGAGGAAGGCCTCCAAGAATGTGTCCCAAGTCGAAGTCTGTTCGTAGAAGACAATGGCCAGGAATTCCATCCTACAAAACATCTCCGTCTTCTTTTTTTGAGGGCCACAAAAAACAATAGCGGACATGCCATGGAGGCGCAATGCTGTCTACTCACTCCGGCTCAGTTCGGCCAGGACGAAGATGCCAGTGAAAAAAAAAGTAACTCACACATTTCCCATACTGCACCGTAAGTGTAGGATTCGGTTGTTCTAGTACACGTAGAAGTCAAAAGTCTTCGCCTGTGAGGTCAATCTCTCACTAGAGGAAAAGCAATTGATTTTCCACTACTGCATACTGGTCTGTACTGTCTTCAGTTAGAACTGGTCAAATGAATTTTTTTTAAAAGACATTACCAGTTTGGGCGCATGCTTTGACCCGTAGGCCAAACGGGTGCTACCATACATTATCTACATGGAATGAAAACATTATAGAAAGTGACCTATCGGGTCGTCAGATTTTATTCGATCTGACCTTACTCATTGCAAACTGTTCTTTCAATTGGCAACGAATTATACCATTTCGTCAGTTTGGCCTAATGTACTTTTTAAAGTGTAATAATTACAGCCCAAGTGACTCGAAAATAGTTTCATTTTTCAATTGAAATTCGAGTTGGTTTGTGTGAAATAGTCTGCCAACTACTTAAGTTAGACTAAAAGTCTAACTAGTCTAGTAGTCTAGTCTAGTCTAGTCTAGTCTAGTTAGTCTTAGTCAGGAATGATTTCCACGCGGTTGTTACACAAATTAACCCGTCCCAGGCAACTACGTTCCACGTTGAAAACCTATTAATCCTTCTGAACTTAAGTTTGTGTGGGCGAAGTAAAACTAGGTCGTCTGGAACAGGCGGTCGTTAGGACAGGTTTATTTAACTGAATATGACTTGAGTTTTCATACCGAGTAATTTCAAGTAGGTCTAATCAGATGATGAAACAGTTCTTGTCCACCATTCTCTACCATTAATAAAAACTCATTTGGAAAAACTCCTAACCTTCTAAGCTCAATTCTTGCACTCAAATACACATACTCACACTTTCTGAATGCAAACAAAAGTTGTTTGTTTGTTGCATAACGTAATTGAAGGCTGACTCAACACTGTTTATTAAAACCTATTTTACAATCCTTTTTTAAAAGAGTGAATTTTAGTCAAAATATGTCGAGTCATCTTTGTGAGCTTATGTTCACTTTTTAGAATAGCTTATATTTTTATACTTACTAGTTAGCCGTATCACATGTGTAAAGAACCATACTCCGTAATATTACAAAAATCACAATTGTCAATGCCATTCCTGTATTACACTGCATTTAAGCCAATGAATAATGCTCCCAGACATGCTTGCTTTCTAGTCGCTATTCTATATTTTTTTTATTCACTTGAATTTTATCCAACACTCCATTTGGAACACTTTCCTCTCTAATACGAGTTTTGAGTCAAAGAAGCCCATTAATAATACTCTGGGCCTTTATTGAACTTTGATAAAAGTATATACTACCCGTACAGATTAACAAGGGATAACTTCTGCTAGTTCTGGTGCTGGTGTTGGCTCGGAGAAAGATCATTTGTCATTTCCCTTGTACCATTGGATGCGTTTGTGACTGTTTCCTTATTTTTTTACTCTTGGATTAACTACACAATAATAAGACTGCACCACTACCAGCCAGAAGAAGAAGAATCATTCTCCTATCCAATGCACTTATGCCTCAAGCCCGTATGTTGAAGTTCACATGTATTTTCAGTGCCATGCGTTAATCCGTCTTTATTTAATGTTACATGCAGATTCCTACCCAATGGCAGAAGTTCGATCTCTCGAACAGACAATATGTGGTGGTTGCTCTAAGAAGTTTTCCCCTAATATGAAGCTTACTTGAGACCGAGTCAAACAACCCAATTATTTATCTGCAATATTAAGCGATGTTATTTGACCATGCTTGACCGGTGAAGATCAATAAGTCTATTAATTTTATTTTAAAGCCATTTGTCTTAGTCCGTATAGTTGTACTTCATTAAGTCGAATATTTCAGAAAATATGGGAAAATGTAGAACTGAGTCAAATTGTTGTAACAAATATCGCGTACTAACTCACCATACTTTCACTACAACTTGATAAATCTCTGCGAGTTTGTTTCAAATTGCATTGACTGCATCAGATAATTGTATGTAAAAAAATATATAAATTCTTGTATCCTCGTCTTCGAATTCCTACAAGAATACCTTAAATGAAAACATTAATCCTAAAAATTTGCACATCGACTGCAACATACTATGTAACTGCATTTTGCTACCCAAACACATAAATACCTCACTGAATTTGGAGAAAGAAGTACGAACAACTCCACTCCAAGACCAGAAAGTAAAGTAAAAAAAAAGAGAACGAGGAAGAAAAAAACGTTGATGGGAGAGTTGCCACACTTCGACCCATTCGACTGACTCCATGACTCTCCCCGGGTTTATTTTTCTTCCTCAGTCGTGCTTTCTTTCACTCAAATAAATGGTGAAATATGTGTGTACATAAAATGGAGTGTATAGGGTGAAAAAAGTCGAGTACAGTTTTGTGGTCCTGGTGAACTTCCCAGTAGTATACACATCTAGTTAGTAAAATGCATGATTGAATTAGGACAAGTTACCCGAGTATTTTTAGAAGACCGGATTTATTCGATGAGCTGATGATACGGTTTATGTAACTTAAGTGTGAATTCATTTGTCGAAGTATTTGTGTCCACAAAGGCTTAATTTCAGTCACAAGATATGCTGCAAACTGTTTTTCATTCTTGGCATAGCTAGATTTTAATTCATTTCGGACTATAAAATTATACGTGCTTACCATAGCGTTGTATGCATTGAGAAGACGGCAGCCCTTGCTTTATCGCAATACAGACAACCAACAAAACCCAACCAACAAATTTCAATTCACGGGTTGGTTTCTAATAATTGTCACACTAATGAAAACGATACACCTACATTAATAAATTTATTAAGACAATTTGCGGACTGCCATGGAGTATTGCATTATCTTCACCCAATATTATACTTCAAACAGAAATTGAATGATGGATTGGGGAAAGCCAAAAGAAAAAGTTCCTGTTCGCAGCAAGTACGACTTATCTGGCCAACCCTGTAGCATCCGCTCACTTGTACGTTTAATGATTGACGTCCCGTATTTAATAATCTTGCTGGTCGATAAGTGCCAGGCCAAACATATGGCTTTGGCTTATTTGGATGAAACAGATGTAAGGAAGCTCTTTAGCAAAGTCTGCAAACTATTTTCTGAACTGAACACTTTTTGGGATTTCGTGTGCTCTGTTCTGAAGTCGAAATAAGATGATGGGATTTATAATTAGTATTTCCTCAAAACCCACGTCCGCAAAGGAGCTGACTACTAAGTCTTGTCCCAAGGAAGGAACCAACCTTTTCTTTTCAAAGGAAAACAACATATCAGTTTTCAGAGACTTCAACCAGAATGACATGAACAAACACTAGTGACTGTCAAAGTCAATGATTGCCTCCCAATGAACAGTACAAAACTCAAGCACTCTACTCTCATAATATAGTCAACGACCAGCTTTCTCGTCATGTCTCTTTCTACGACGACTACTTTGACAAGAAAAAACTAACCAGGCTTCGTTCCTTGGATTAGTCAACCAAACCAACCTATGAAACTCAACAAAAACTGACGGACTGACTGACAGACTTTCCTATTACTTACTTGAACTCTTTCACTTCATAATAACCTTCAATACCATCAACTACTAGAACAAGTGGAACCTCAATCATCTCCAACATTTAACTTCAAAAGAAATGAATGGAATGAAATGAACCAGCCGGTTCAGTCCGAATAAAAATAATACAAAACTCATCTGCTTCACTTCATATGCTTTTTATAGATGAATCAGTCGGAAAAACAATTTAATTTGACAAGTTCTTCTCTTCCCTTGAAGACCCTTCTGTTTACAAGGTAAACATTGCAAACTTTGAAACCTCAAACTGCACCCCCAAAATAACCTTTCATAAATAAATCGTGGATTCAGTTTGGTGTAATCCTGGTTGCTTGGTTATGGAGAGGCTTTGATCCCTCGGGTAGATACGATGCTGTGATTGTTTATGAAAGGTTTTCTATACTGTATTTTCTCCTATTATGGGTACCTCTCTTTCCAAAATCTACTCGATATTTGACCAAGCACGTAATACCGAGTAATGAGAGTCGACTTTCCATGATCACTCGATTTTAAGTAAACAATTGAAGAAATAGAATCGTACACCCCCAAGATAACTGAAATTAATTGTTGTTCTTACGATAATAATTTATTATACTTTAATAGGCGTCATTCCTTTCATACATTTTGTTGCCTCCAGGTAACAAGCTATATTTTAGCCTAATGTACTGTACATGAACAGACATTCGTATTTTACCATACAAACAAAACAAAATATTTTAATCAATCAATCAAAAAATTGACATAGTTTTGTACAAGTAACGGTGTTGTATGTGTGCATGTGGCTCTCGTCATTCTTATGCGAAATGATCAGGGATGATGAAATGACTTGACTTTGAATGTGTTCGTCATGTCAAGTCATCAGTCAACCAACCTCCGACCAATTTCTAACAATTTACCAACAGAATCTATTACAATATTAATGGTTTGGATAGGAGAGAAATATCAAAGCTTCTCGTATCCCTTGCACTGTGTGTACTCGTATTTAAAAAATACGAGTTCTGAACAGAATTATTGGAAGAATTCTTTTGAAATAAGTCTGAATAAAAATTCCAGTTTACAAATTAGTTAGTTCACTGTACGGCATCATTTTGGTCGGAGTTATTTATAGAAACTCTGTCGTCATTCATCTCATAAATAAAATACCTTAGGTTTTACTAAAATATTAAAATAATCATCTTTCAACGAATAAGTAATCACGTAATTAAAAATAAAACATTAACAACTTTATCACAATTCATAGTATCTTTATCCAAACCGACTGAACTAAAATAAACTCAATTCAATCTACTCTAGAGTTACTTGCTTTGCGAGGCGTGGTGAATGGCTTTTGTGACGTCATCAGAAAGTAAACCGATATAATAATCGACGCCACCGGGCCTTACAAAGTAAATAACCCTACAGTACGCGTACCCCTCTGAACTCAGGAAGTGAACACACGAAAAGAGGCAAATAATTTGTAGAAAAAAAGAAGTTTTGGCTTGGGTTGGGCATAAAAGTTAACCAGTATGTAATGCATCGTCCTGAATTAAAATGTTGGAGAAAAATCAGTGAATGGGAATAGACTATGACGTAAGTGAGTGGTCCACCAAATAAAGCTACAACTCTTTTTTAAAATGCGTGTTTTCAAACCATAAGAAACATTCATAGTTGCGTGAGAGTTGAACTAAACAGAACAGTGTAGCATAACTCGTTAAACTAAAATTTACCCAGTTTGGAATTGGATGATGAGAGTTACATTAAATAGTGCCCAGCATGCACGTCGACGGCACGAACATTAAGGACACCCTGCCCAACCCAACCCATTTGCTCACATTTGAACATAAGAATCTATTTTATATATTTCGCATGCATGAGCGAACTCGAATAATTTAATTTGACGGACGTCATGAGTGACAGACGAAGATGAAGTACGTAGACGTAGTAGTAGTAGTACTAGTTATCAAGATTAGTTAAAAAAATCCTGCCATTAAAATACGTATATTATATGCCTGTGAGTTCCAGTTCATTTGTAATTTCAGATTCAGACTAAATGAGTATGTCGTAGTAATTTATACAATTGGTTAAATCCGCCAAATGACTACGACATGAATCCTAGTGCACTTATAAATTGCGAATTAATTTACTTTTTCAAATTGATAAAAACATTCTGGAGTGATTAGTATTTGGATTAAGTCATTCTATTTGAAGAGCAGGGCTTTCTATCAAAAAAAATATTGGGTAGCTAATTAAAACGGTGCGATAAAATATGAAAAGTCATAAGCAGGATGCACATATTATGTTAGAGCCGAAATTACACATAGACTGCAACTCATGAGTTCTGAATAGCTCTAAGTAATTGTAACTAGTACAGGTCATGCCTCACTCCTTGCATTTTTTAACAAAGTCAGTGGTCAGTGGTAGTCATAAAGACAAAGAGTTAAAAGAGTTGAAAAATTTCATGTCACTCCAAGTTCACTTCCTCCTCGTTCACTTTCATCGACTTTTTTTTAGTCTATTTGATTCACTGAATTCAGAAAGCAGCTGTGGTCATATGATGGTGATGAATGGGGGAGTTGGTTGACGGTGGAGTTGGGATCGACCCTTGACACACATACCATTCGGAGAGGTTGTTTTGTTGCGTGGCCGCGGCCATACTGAACAGGTGATGACTCCCATGGTGTGGATGTGCATGTGGGTGGTGATGGTGATGAGAATGAAGTGAATTTTGAGCAGTCTGAAGAAGTCCACCACCGGGTTGAAGCCCTTGACCTCCACCTCCACCACTACCACTCCCAAGAATTCCAAGATGATTCGAAAGGTTACTACTATTATGCTGAGAGGATTGTTGATGGAGTTGGTGTTGCTGATGTTGTTGTTGTTGCTGCTGTTGTTGCTGCTGCTGTTGCTGTTGTTGGGAAAGCTGAGATATACTGTGGGGTAAGATGACCTCAGGGGAGGCAGAGGTGGCCGTTTGGTTACTATGTAAATGATTGTGCTGAGGTGAGCTGGAGGGATTACTTCCCCCACGTGGGGAAGAGGGGGCGGATGAATTGTCAGAGTCATAGGCGGAGCCTGACGGTGGTGGTGACTTCCCATGTACTTTCATATGTTTCCTTAAGGAACTTGGGTGCGTGTATGACTTGTCACACCCACGGACCTGTGAACACAAGAACAAGAGACCCAAAAAATTAGACAACCGATTTAAACACGTCGTACACCCTTTCATTATGGTGTTTGTGTCATCCCTTGTCTTCACAAGTTTTCTACAATCCAGTACCAGGAAATTCAAGCTTTTTGTCTTCGGCAAAAGGGACAAGGCTCACATACTCTACATTCCAAAGGAAAAATGGAACCTTCTTCCTTACTTTTACGACAAAAATTATTGTTCAACTTTTACAACAGCGTATGCAGCGTAAGAAACTAACCAAAGTTGAAGTCCAAGAACTAAAAACTGCTGACATATGTTACTGGCAAAAAATCCGAAGAAGTCAGTCACTGGTTTTAAGCATTTGTTACTTAATCGTGAATTTTGATAGAAATATTGAAAACATTACGAGTTTTCCTTGCGATTTCTTCCGGGAGGTAACTGAACATTGTTGTAAGGTGGCGATATAGTATGTTATGTTATTGCTAATAGCTTCACAAAAAATTCGGTTCTGAAGTTTTCAGTGCAATACGAAGTAACTCACTAATGATAAAAGTGTTCAAATTAACGGTTTCGCCAATATCATCAAACCTCAGGAAAAATTCAATGTGGTACGGCTATGCCAATAGGACTTCACATTTTAATTAAGTGAGATTTTCTACTTATAGGGATACAGGTTTATCGGTTTTCAGATTCTAAAAATTGCCTGTAACATATTGTCCGGACGGAATGACGCAAACCACAAGTACATGGTAGGTAGAGATGAAGGAAGGACGAAAAATCTTAGAAGCACTTAACCCTCTCCCTCTCTTTGGCACCAAACAAGCCTCCGAACATTCCACGATCGATTACCATCTTTACACATGTTAACCCAAGGAAATAAACGTCTTTGAAAATTAGACAAGATAGTTTAAACAACAAAATACTCAAGAGGAAGAGCAAATGCAGATGAAGGACAAGCAATAAGATCTTGTAATGTTGTCAGTTATGTGGTAGTCGTAATAGTTGTCCACGAACGAACGACAGAAGGCCAATAATGATTTGTCCCTCTCATGTAAAATCAATTTATGACTGTAATTTTGTAATGCCACAAAACCGGTAACATACCTTGCAATTGTAGGGCTTGTCTGAAGTATGCACATGTGAGTGCTTTTTTCTGTCGGAACTGTTGGCGAACCGTCGGTCACACCCTTCGAATTCGCACTTAAAGGGCTTCTCACCTGAAACAAATTAAAAATAAAATTATAATTAATTACGGAGTCTGAAATTAGAGACAATGTTTTATAAACATTCTAAACAATTATTATCGCTAGAATCAATTCGAATTTGTCTTTAAAATACAAAAAATTTCATATGTCATAATTGCTTGTCATGACCCATGACAAGAAATTCTAGTGAGGCAGGTCAAAAATGAAAAAAATAAATATTCGCAGAGGTTCAAAGCTAAACCTCAGAAAGAGCTATCAATGCGGCCTTTTGATATCAGATAATTGCCAGCTTAGTTTAGCTTAGAAAACTACATGAGGTACATTAGAAAATATCTGACAATTCATTCTATCAGATAGCATTTTCAGATCAGATTATGCGAATATCTCGTTCATTCTGAAAAACATGATCTTGTCAGATGTAAATACTCTGTCTAATATGAGACTTATTGTAAACACACTTATAAGGTATAGTTCAGACAGATATATTTAGCTTTTCTCTTAATGTTTTGGAAATGACGCAATATGATTTATAGTCGGAAGAGACACTTGACTTAGAATTATGAACCGGAGAGTCATTCTCTGTGTCCATTGTTGAAGGAGACAGGAATGGGTAGGTCTCTAAAAGCCTCAGCCATTTCATGAAGAAAGAACCAAAAAAACCGCTTTCTTTTTATAATATGTTTGGAGTCCGGACCAGAGTGCCGGATTCTACTGCCGCGGCCGACTTCTTCTGTTCTGCCTATACTACTTTTCACACACACATTTCACATTCAGCATTTTGAGGGCAGATTACAATGGGACAGAGTGGGTCCTCAAGGGTCACTACTTTTCCAAGAAAGAAAAACCTTTACACTACTATCCAGAATATTTCTTTGCCTGAGCACCCTTCTCAAATGGACTCGAGGACGAGATTCCACACAGAGAGCTCGCTCCCACACTCAACCATTGTTGTCATTCTAAGGGCCAAAAAAATAAAACAACCTCCTTCATCCTCAAAGAAGAAGAAACCCATTTATCTTCACTTCAAAATCCAAATTAAGTTGATTTTTGAACAGGTACTGTAAAAATGGTTTTTGGGAATGATAAGTAACTTTTCAAGTGTCTTCCGAGGATTATTCTCTGGAATCCGTCAGTAATCCTATTTCTCAAATCGAAGGAATGTTTTTATTTGGAATGTAACGAAATGACACCTCTGTTTAATTTAACTGAAGAAATTATTTGTTAGCCTACAAAATCCTATCTGTACGAGTATATCAATAAGCTTCTAATTCATTCAATTAAGAATGCTGAACGTAAGACAGATGAAAAATGGTTAGGACTTATGGAACATCCCTGGTCGGTTGTAGAATAACAGTGGTTCTAGTACACTTCAGGCATCACTGCTGTAGTTGATGCCTTGAGCAGACATAATCTTAAGCTGGTTTCTTTGAAGTTGTCTTCTCCCTTTTTCCCACTACTGGGGATACCCGCCCCACGTCACAGAGAAATCCACTGTCCACGAAAAATACGAGATACTATTTGACCATGCCTCACAGGCGAATGTCAATTGTCAATTAGTTGTATCATAGATCATAACATTTTCCGGTAAAATAAAACGTGAATTTTTATGGCGATCATTGAACATGTTGAACCCAACCAACCAAAATTCTCTGACAATTTTTTAGCTTATTTCAGATGAAAATATTCGAATAAAATCTGACAGAAGAATTTCAGTGTATATTTCCGTGCGCTCTTCACTCCGTTTAGACCTCACAATTCTGGAACCCATTCCCCTTTCCAATCTGTAAAAGTTCATCAGAGACAACACACAAATCGATCCATTTGTCTTTTACTTCTGGGGTTAAAAAAATAAAATACGTCCGTAGCTAGACATAACCAGAGCCAGTACAGTAAAGTATTTGTGGCATTTTTGATGGTTAGCACTAGCAGAAGAGTACAGTCAGTCTGTCCAGGTGAAAGAAAACGATAATAAATTAGGAGAGAAGGGTGCCTCTGTCTATTTCACTAATTTGTTGCGTTACCGTTTTCTACCTTCTTTGCTCCCTAACCCATCAACTAAATATCAACCCGAAACGAACCATTTACCATTCAAGCCACAAAATACCAGACTACATACTCAAAACATATTATTCTTCCAGCACCAGCAAAAATCCTCAACGGAAACAGCAGCAGCAGAACAATAAGAAAATATTAGACAGAAGAAGAAAAATAAATTTGAGTCCAGTCCAGTACAGTCCAGACTCGGTTGAAAATGATGTACAATAATGAGCAGCCGAATCTCGGGAATGTAAGAAACCCTAGAATGTTGCATTGCAATGAAATACGGTCAAAAATGTTGGGTGAGGTCAGTTTACGTAAACGTAAGAAAAAAAAAGTAAAATTTATTAGAGGGGAGGTTACGGGGAGGATGAGGAAACTAATGGATAATTACACAGAAGGTAGTGTTCGAGGTTGGCCCTGTTGATTCGATAATTTTAGGTTCCCTTCAATTATCTCAGGCACGGTCCAACCCTATCCTCAACCTCCCTGTAATTATCCAGTCCGCGTTATTTACATAACGCCTCACATCATAGGGCTAATCCGACGAAGAATTTCTTACTTTGCAAAAAAAAACGGCACAAGATCCGAGAAAGCCGTCTGACCATGTCTGATTAATTTTCAAAAAATGCAACACCTGTGAAGGTTAGGTTGCCAAGCTAATTCTCAAGGTGTGTGGTTTAAGTGGTAAAGTTGTACGGTGGTAGCTCATTCGTTCCGGACTCTTCCATAAACTGAAGTGGAAATAATTGTCATTGTCATTCAAAATTCTTCCCATCTAATTGCACTTTTCCTAAACTCAAAACTCAACGTCAAGGAAGAGAAGAGCCAGTAAACTAAACATAAACATGGAGAATAGAATTTTGTGGACACATCTTAAATCAAATCGACGTTTTTACAACGGGGTCCCAAAATTGGGTGTTTTTATGGCCTAATGCTGTTTTGTAGAGAAGAGTGAGCTCTCATAAACCACCCCAAGAGTTTTCACTGTCGTGTCTGTCACACTCCACAACTAATCACTATGGATACGGTGATACGGACTACATAAAAGTACTGTAGGTCTGGGGATGGGGTCCTTCAGGGCCCTTCCTCAATACTCAATTTCAATTCTTCTGCACAGCACGATCTGCCCCCCTTAAATCCTCGTTCTAATGAATCCTGTTTCTGCTCTACCGCACGTGCGAAAATCCAAACGCTTTTATTGCTTATTATCAGGCCTTGATTTAGTATCTGTCCGTCTTCTCATTCATTTCTCATTTCCTAGTCAAGCCTTATGCTCTTGGGTGGCTTCAAATCTTTAAGTGACACTTAATAAATTACTCACTCTTAAGGATTTTAGGCTTGTTCTCACGGAACGAACTCAGTCTAAAATTTAATTTCACCATTTCAGAATGAACCGGCTTTTAATATGAATCCTATTTCTATAAAGTCTCAAGTGAGAAATCCATCGTCTCACAGAGAAATGTCCATGTCCAATGCTGATGCTTAACTCGTTAAATTTTACTGTTTGAAAATTCTAGCGACTTAAAATTTTATTATGAACCATTTTAAGCCTCCAACGTTCAAAATTTTCCAAGGCTCTACGTCTGAAATCATTGGCCAACTCACGAAGTGGTTTGATTGTCAATTTTATCAAAATATGTATTTCGGGTAATAGAATTTCTCTGACCTATAAAAATATCTACCCGAATGTGTTAAATTGAGCTTTCATGTAACACAATTCTGTTTCACTAACGATATTTGTTTGGTTGATCACTTAATTCGACATGAAGTCACACCCTAATCCTCCTCCACTTAAATTGGATTACAACAGAAGAATTAAGTCTATCAAATTAGCATCTGATCCATCCAGAGATCACATAATTACATCACAACAACGGATTACATTGGCATAAAGAAGCTCTTTGAGCCTGAACCTGATACTGGTCCAATGGGACTAATTTCACGGAGTGATCGAGTCGATTCATACATAACAAACATAAAGGGGAATACGCCCACCGGGATAAAACGGGCGTGTTCATCTCAGCACCATTTTAAACAATTCATTCACGAAGTGAACTGATATTGACTCATCACCACTGAACTCTAATCATGGGTTGGACTGGATTCTCACACAGTACGTACACCTTTCAACCAGGTCTGGTCTGAGAAGATCAATACAATAATGAAGTCTAAAAGGACGTGGTAATTATCTCTTCCCATGATAAAACTTGTTATTGAACTCTCCTCTGTTAAATATTACCTCCTACTGACAATCCCTGCCGAGCTCAACAACTAAACATTAAATACTTCATAAAGACACTTTCGCACTTCACACATACCAACACATTACTTTTATTACAATTACATTGTAAACAGACGGGTCGTGAGTAAACTGGAATAAACAAAAACTAACTAGTGTTCTTTTATGTATTTTACCAAAATAAAGTAAACAACCCACCCTAGTCATCCTAAGAATAAACCTACCGTAAAAATTTTAACAGTCTCTCATTCCAAAACTCAACTCTTTTCTGGGTTTTATACTTTTACACGTGCAATATAGTAGGTAATTTGACCAGAATTAGTGCATGGAGTGCACACACCAAAATAAAATCCAATTTTACAATTGTATCTGCCCCAGTGTCTTACGACTTGGATTATATTGACTTTAGCTTTAGTCTTTAACAAAGAGAGTGTCCCGTAGCACAGCTTTCAAAATTATGAGCAATCTGTATCCTTTTCGATATTGAAAATGACACGATAACTCAATAATAGTATTGTTGAATTATTTGTTAGGAATACTGTATACCAATCAACTCTGAATTAGTCTCCACAATAAAAAAAATTCGTAGGAAATAATATTATACTCAAGTTTTTTGAGAATCCTTATAGAAATAATGCAGTTGAAAACATTAACGTCATCCATTCCGGTTTATACATATAAAGCATTTTGTGGTTTTTTCTTATAAAGCATTTTGGGTTATCCTAGACAGTCTTGTCAAAGAGTTTGGCTTCCACTGGCCAATACTTTCATAGAAGAGAATCCGAGACTTCTTCTGCTGTTTGCTTGGGAAGCTATAAGGAGAAAAACATAGACAAACTCATTGGGAAGAGAAAATGAAGAAAGTTTTGAAATTTCGGTGAGACGAGGGGGAAAAGAAAATCAATGTTTGGGTTGGACTCAAATTGTCTCTAAACTACGCACATAAGCAAAAGGGGGAAATGACTCCAGAAACTCCAGCAAGTTTCGACTTCAATTCGCGTGCAGGTTTAAGTTCACACTCCGGCCTAGCTGGGACTCGACTCGAGCCTGGAATAATGGGTTCCTTTTTATCTGTCTATCTTTCCAGCGTTATTAATACACAGGAATGATTTAGATTTTCAGTGTTCGGTGTAAAATTGTGAAACCCGGGATTGACGATGAAAAGAGTCAAACACGCTTGATAATTCGTCAATGTTTGACAGCAGCGGGGGAGTCGGTCCGCTCAGAAAAATACATAAATATTCGGAGACGAAGCGAAGTTTTATTTCATTCCCAAATATGTATGATCATATCCATTCAAGAGTAAGAATTCCAGAATGAATTAGCAATGTAATTTGGTAGGGCTACTAGAAACCAGAAGAAAGGCGACGCGAGGAAGCTCAAAACTTTCGAATTAAGATTTATCAAGTGTCAAATGAATGAACCCTTTTTTCTCTCATTGCAGAGCTCAACTCGTCTACCACCTCGTTCCATGCTTTTATATTTTCACGCAGATTAATTATTTTTGATTAGAGAAGAAAAGATGTTAGGGGAAGGGGCAAAAAATGAATTTCCTTTCTTCCAAACCTCACCTCAACTGCACAATGTATACATACGGTGGAATGGATCCCTGACTCATTTATTTCTTTTTTTTTCTTCATGAGACTCGACACGCCAACGCCAAAGCGATACTACTACCAGCATGTTTCACATTTCAAATACATCCATTACATTATGTATCAAGTTTTTTGACTCAATTCTTCGCTCATTAATTTTATCCGCGTGCAAAAATTATCCAGAGCACGCTCGACGGTTTTTCCACAAATGAAACTTATGCACAATGGATGAGAAACAAAGGCCAGGCCCGATCAAGGCAGCAAGGCGGCCGCCCCATTAAGTCCCAAATGGAAAACAAGTCTCGCTCGCAAAAGAAAACACAGAAAAGTAAGAGAACAATAGATGGGCAAAGTAAGGATTCCATTATTAGAAAATTCAAAGAATACATGAATAATCGACTCAACTGAATGTGAAAGAAAGCACTTCCAAAAAACAACTCAATCATAAATTCACACACATTTGGCATTTGTCAGTGGAATGGATATCCTTAGATGAAAGTAAGAAAACAATTCATAATTTTGGACACGTGATGTAATGAACAAGTATGGTTATGGAATGAACTGAATAAAATGTAAGAGAATAGGAAAAGAAAGAATTCCATTCTAGACTTGCCTTTGCTCCGCACTTCTCATTCTCAGTTTTTAAAACGTGTAAGGTAAAACGACGAGGACGACGACGGAGTGAAATGAGATACTTTTTTTAGTGGACAAAGAAAGAAGATGCTGAGGACCAAAAACATCTTCATTCATCATCATCTCTTATACATATATACAGAACTTATACATATGTGTTTGTATTTGTACAAACCAGCCCACGGCTTTAACTAACCCATTCGTTCGTTCAATTTTGAATGGAGATATAGTCAGAGAACGTTTACAACACAACAGTTCAAATAATTATTCTTTGTATGGAGAAACCAGAACATTCCATTCATCCAAACAAACTAGAAGGTAGTCTAAATTGTTCGGGCTACCCGGTCCGTCGTGTGTACGAGTACAATTTCGACATTTCAAGTGTAGACTCGTCAAAAACAAATTATGTCTGTCATGCCCATGCTTTGCCGCCCTACCTTCCCATAAAACACAAACTAATGCTTTTGAAGGCAGTCAAGGAATCTGATTCGGATTTGGAAATGTAACTGTATTAGCTGTTAGAATTTTCGCCAACACAAAATTTTAAATTCAGATTTTAAATGATCCGTGTCCAAACTTCAAATTAGACTTTGCTATCCTGTGATACACATGATGATCGTTCAGCCCAATACTCATCCAAATAATAATAGCATATTTGTCAGAATGGTATAATAAAACATTCAGAGTGGAGTGGTAGACCTTTTTCAAGAAATCATCACACCATGTATACCGGAAGAATCGAGCCCTCCTCATATGAATGTGGCGAACGCTGACTGCTGCGAAGGACTAATGTGCCATAACATTTTACTGAATTACTTTTCCCTAAAAGTTGAACCTCTTAGACACTTTCTCTTTCCAATTGATGTGTTAACCCTAACTAATTATCAATTCTGACCTCACTCTGAGATGAATGAGTTTATCGTCGCGGAAATAAGGAAACCATCAAAACATGGAATCAAGAAAGAAGCTGGGAAATTAAGGAAAATATTTTCTTTTTCCATCCGGTGACCCTATTCATAAGCTCAAATGCTTTCTACGAGTCTGTACAAGCTGGAAAGGTTCAAAATCTTGATCCTAAGAATTGTTTGAACTTCCTATGAACCGTCACATAACCTTTAGTCGGTTTACCGACTCAGACACGCAAAGCAAGTACACAGTACACACACTCCCAAAAGTTGTATTAGCCCGTGTATTGTTCGTGTGAAAAAAATCGGTAGTTGAATTGCACAGGGTTGTCCGCAACAACTCCTTTTTGCTTTCCGTCAAACTCAAAGTGTGGAAAATCCGAAGAGAGTCCCTCGTCAGTCACCCCAAGTTCATCATAATCATAACAACACTCAAGGGTCTCTTTTCAACGATTTAGTTATGCCCGGGTATTAAATTATAGGGACAGCCTTCCCTAGCCTCCCTTTGATCATCAACTTCCACTTCCAATATTTCATAGACCTCAAAAAGCCGGGTCAAAGTCCTCCTTATGTTACCGGTATTGTCCAGAAATCCGCAGAATACAAGGCAATTATATACCATGATAATTTTAGACCTAGAGTTTAGAATTTACTGGTAATGTTTAAAAAGTGTCACATCGAGCTTAGGAGGGGTTTTACATGACATGACACAAAATATTGTCATTAACTTATTTACTTCCCGTTCTTTTGCAAAATTAAGATTATTGGCGACGTATTTTCTCTCTAGGTCTATCAAAAAAATAGTTATCTTATTTTTATAACGTAATTAGCGTGTATTGCTTTGAATTAGAAACCCTGCTGTTCCTCTAATCGTAAGTGGTATAATTTCCGAATCACCGGAAAATATCTGATAATCAGTCAAGACTTATTGAACCAAGGATGCACAGTAAAATTTACTATTGAATGCTTCTAAGTATTTGGAATTGCTATTATAAATTCTAACTATCACCCGTAACATAGCTGAGAATAAAACAATCCGACAGGCCCATACGAGGGGAAGCATAATTCACTTCATCGAAATCAATCTCTTCTACTACTACTTCCACTATGTATTTAAAGGATCCCAAACATAAATACTAAATACCGACGAAAACCGCCCTCACCATTTACTTAATCCTGAAGAGCACCACCTCTACCCCATTCATAAACTGGGATACTAGGAACTTCAATACCAAATGAACACTGCGAAACTGGGGTAACTAACCATGTCGGTACACTAAATAATATATAATTACACAGTCAAACTGTAACGATGAAATTGTCATGCCCAAATTAGGCTCGATTTTGATTGTCAAAGTATTAGTCGAATATTTCGCGGCAAATGCATAATAAGTACTTTAAATTAAGTTTGTGTGACAAATTATTTAGATGTTAATTGCCTCTCTCACAGGACACAAATTGCATATTCTTAGAATCATGTCAATTACACTACTTTTACATATATCGGGATTTATAGAAAACATCAGCATTTCTGTTTACCCTATAACTAATATGGGTAGAAGCGTTTCGCAGACAAAAATAAAATTGTCCTAGCTGGCGATTAAATAAGAATTTGTCGAATTAATTATATTTTGAGTTTGCTAAAAAATTATGTACAAGATCACTCAATATTTTTTAAGTCCGTGGATTTTGAAACATCTCGTGTACTGAGATCTGTGTAACTGTAACCAGAATATTGAAATTCTGATATTCAATTGGAAAATCGAATTGGAAATTGGATGACTGAAAAACCGAATTTAACAACGATTACAGTTAAAATTCTGCGTACACAGAAATAGTACGTGCCAGTCGGCAGATGCTTTACAATATGCCAACGTCAAAGGTTTTAAAAGTAACAAAATTGTTGCCAATCCGTGCATGTCACATATTGTAGTGAAACAAAATTGTAATATGTGTCTATTCTTTTATATAAGGACTTGAATTTCAATTGAATACAATTGATAACTTAAGCCAAATCCATGGTCCAAGGGCTACTGTAGTAGTGAAACCTTGTCAATCCTATCGTACGCGGATGATGTGATCCGGACACATTATTATGATTTAGACAGAAATAAAATAGGTGAGACGAAGCGAGCGGTGCGGTGTGGTGGTAAAGCCCGGGTTGTGGACAAGGGCTTAGCCATGCATGGAATGACCCTAGACGTGGAAAGAATGAGGTGAAGGGCCCTTCAAGGGTCCTCTTCCACTTTTACCAGCACACGGCATTATTATTCACTCTTTACAACACACACGCATCCGCGCGTCAAATCCTTGCTCCCGCACACATCTGGTCATAAGAGCCTATTACTACACTTCAAATGTATATTTTACATTTAGTATTAAGCACGTTGTAAAGTCAGTCCGTTCTAGCAAAGCCTAGCACGGCCAACACACTTGCCGTTTCGTTCGATCTCTCGGGCAGACATGGGACATGGTGTGAAGGTTCCTTCAGAGAAAATTCTTTCCACGACGACTTTCCCTAAAATTTATTTTTCCTACGTCAAATAGAAATGTAACGCATTCTCAAAATGTTTGACAACTACGATGAATCCTAATCCTGCCTCAGCCAGGTACAGATAAGAACAACCGTAATCTCACCAATTTATACATATCTTTCGACGACAACGAAAAACCAACAACTGCTAACTTCCATTAAGGCCAAATTAGGTGAGCTTTGTGCAGACAATTAGAGAAAACCAGGACTCATACGATTTTGAAGGTCCATTAATTCGAAAATCCAAGCAAAGGCAATCAGCAATATCTCGACACACTCTTTGACCCTAGCCTGACCCGTGTTTTCTTATTCCCGTGGCATTCTCCGCTCGCTTCCTGTTAATTAAATACGAATGGTGACGTTGACGTTCGATTCGATGCCGACGTGAGTTTAACTAAACAGTGTTTTACTACCAATAAATAAAATAAGTTGAAGTAATTACTCCTATTTGGAAATAAATCTATATTATATTTTTGAATGCCCATAGCCTTCTCGTCTAAACAAATGTAGTGGTAATAATTACCATTTGACGTTAATAAAATAGAGATTGTAATTTGAGATAACGCTACAATGATGCTAGTGGTGGATAGTTAATAGTTAAAAAATTATTTTGAGGGTCAACCGAAAAATGTAAAAGCCATGCCGAGTTGATTTTGAAGGTAAATGCCGACACGGATAAGAAGCCGAGATCCTGATTCACGTCGACCCATCTCATCCAATCCATCCGTCTGAACTGAACTGAAATAGTTAACCTAAGCGTGTCTAATTCGTTTTTTGGATCCTCTGTACTGTTTGACATTGAACAGAGGATGTGATGTGATGGGTTTTGGTTTAGTAAGTTTAGATCCGCCAATACTACTACGTTCTTATGAATCTCAATTCAACTAACAGCAGCCATCATGAACAACTACTACTACTCAAACCAACTCTTCATCTCCACCCATGTCATTCTTTCTCCTGTCCAAAATAAATACGTTTCTGACAAGGCGTAGAAGGGCTAATGGCCAATGGCCATAGTCTTGGAATTTTTTCAAATATGCTGTGCTTCATGGCTACGGAGGTACTCCTGTGTATCTAAGGATGATGTCATAACCGAAGAGATCGCGTAGCACTTCCAAAAGTACAAAACTGCGACCTCTAACTAAAACATTTGACTGTCTAACTGGTATCCAATTCATTTTGAACATGAAAATATTCAAACCAAGTAATGATGTATAGTGGCTAGGCTGTGGTTGTTAGAATTTGAATTGAGAATTTAAAGGATAGCTCTTTTCTTCAAATTTTTTAGACTAGTCGTTGAGACGTCGAGATTCTCAAGTTAATACAAATTCCTGGCAAATGAAACGTCCTCGGCGAATGTGTCTCTTCCAATATTTACTTGCACAACAAAGCAAATCGTCAACCATATGCCCTTTCATGTTTCAAGACACAAATTGTGGCAATCAACTAATTCTATGGGACACCGAACGACATGATCGATTGGTTTTCGACCTTATTCTATCCTAAACGAGGAGCCTGCCTGAATATAATATAATATGAATAGAAATGTTCATAACATGAAACAATGTTCTCAAAGTGCCAAGCGTGCCCAGAGCAAATAGTAGACACGATCGTTGACAATAAATTACGGACAAAAGGTGGCTGAGTTATCACATTTCTTAACCTGCATTGGATTGTTGACAGCCTCAGGCATTCAGCAAAACTTTCATTCCAACATCTAGTGAACGTTAAGAGTATTTGGAGTAGTATTGTTATAAATGTCTACATAAATCTGTCATTTGTGTAGTTCTTACGTCGAAATGTACCCTCGTTAAGTCATGAATTACATGAATTGTTTGACACAACTGGAACGAATGGATGTGGATGAACGAAGGGTTTCAAAGAAAGAAAGATTCAATATCTTTACGAGTATCTTAAAAATATCCTATTTCCAATTAAATCTCCGGCAAGCTCATTAAGTCTTCCGACCGGAATACATTACATATTTTTATATCATGAATAATTTATTCTTCTCAAGGAATTCTAGCAGTAGCAGCAGAAGCAGAAATCCACACATGGTTTGTCTCAAATTATTTATGTCCTTCGAACATATTCATTTGTTCATTGTTACACCGAGTGGTGGAGAACAAAGTGTAGGAACGGCAAAAACACAAGAGACAAGAATTTAATGTCCATCACCATCAAGTACAAGGATAAGGATTTCTTGGAAGCCCTTAGCTTTCAACTCGACCCTTTTCCTGTTACTAATGAAATGACCGTCTCACTTTGGGACTAGTCGTCAACTTAATTTTGTTGTTAATCTATTTGTGGGATACATTTTCCCTGGGTCAATCCAGGTAAAATTTAATTTATGCCCTAGTCCGACGAAAAAGCGGCTACACCTTCTTATTTAAGAACATGACCCATCCGTCGTCGTCGGCTTTTTCAACGACTTTGACTCAAATGCAAGTACAACGAGTACTTGAATCGTCCTCTCGTTCAAACAACACCAATTGAAAATTTTAAACGCAGTATGGCATATGTTGTACATATACAAAAATGATACTTTTGAACAAGCAAACAAACCTAACGATCGAGGTGGACATGACTCGAGATGTGTTCACTGATAGGGTCAGGGTAAAGGACTAAGGGGACACCTCAACTTTTTAAAAAGTGCCTTTTTCAATTTGGGTCTACACACGATTTGTCGCTCTGATAACATTGAAGGGCTCTTGGAGGGATATACGGACGTACGTACACAAATATCCCTTATTTAGGACCACCTTTGATTTATGCTCATCCTCACCCGAAACTACTCAATAGCCATCAATTGTATTTTGTATTATTTGTATTTACGGGGACAACCTCTCCATTTAACTTCGTCATACAGAAATATATACTCCCAAAGTAAACCAAACCCATACAATATCAATGTGCCCAAATGATTCTTTCTGAGTAAACTCGGTAATCGATTCCACAATCTCATCTTCATCTAAAATCTATCTTCACCACCCTGAACAATACAACAACAATACAAAAATTTAAAGGGACAAACAATACATAATAATTCAAATGAAAGAAGTCAAAACTTTTTCTTGAATTGCTCACGAATCCAATATAAGCAGAGAAAATTTAACGAGAGGCTGTATTCGGGTGTAAAATTCGGATCCATTTCAAACCTCGCTAAGGTATTTGTTTTCAACAAAAATAAAATGATTAATCTTGATAATTTCAGGTCAATCTACGTCTGAATACCATCCCTTGTTAGACAGGAGTGTATGAATGTAGACATAAATCAATGCGTCACTTCAAACTGCCCTACGCTGCTGTTCAATTCCAGGTGCCCAGGTGTATCTGTGTTCTACATTTTTTCTATTTATATTCCTCACAAATCGAAAAATATACAGATCGGGTTGAAGTGATAAAAGACAGGGTATTTATAATGATGTGTAAGTCTCTTACCTGTGTGAGTTCGTTTGTGGATTTTAAGATTCTCCGACCTGGCGAATACTTTTCCACATCCTGGGAAAGGACACGGGAATGGTTTTTCACCGGTATGAACCCGGATATGATTTACAAGTTTGTACTTGGCCTTGAACGGACCTGTTGATAAGAAAACATTTCAATGTCACATTTTTTATTGACATAATTTGAATTGAAGGTTTATTTTTTATTTCAAAAATTAAATTAAATGGAAAGCTATAAATATTGCGAATTCAAAATCCTAAACCAGTATTTGTATAGAAAGCAAGGATTCAATGAAGTGCTCAAGCGGGAAGGGAAGACTACAGTTTAGCAATTAAGAGTCAGCTGCCAAAATCACACACTCATTCCTTTATCCATATACTTTCTTCTGCCTAATGCAAATGTGGAATTTTTTGTATAGGTTTGAAGTATTTAGTAATAAAATATGTATAAAATATAAACACGCATATTTAACTTACGTCCATTTCGTGGACAATTTTGCCAAAAACACGCATGGTTCGTGCACTCTGGCCCTCCAACATGTTCCACCTGCTTTCATAAAGACAAGAAAAATATCTAACATTACTTAACTGTATCAATAGTTAAATTAGTTTAGTAGCAATTTCGGGAGTGGGCAAAGGGACGTTAATGACTTGAAATTGTATATACAGGGTGGTTCAAATACTTTTAACCCCAACGTACTCCTACAAGCTCTAGCTAGACTTCTCTGACATGAGCATAGGTTATAGGTACTACACATTTTGAAAAAAATAGATAAAATTCTCTCCAAAATGTATATATCATATTTTTTGGTAACGACTTCATTCGGCTTTAGGGATAAGGTGGGAAACGTTTATGAACCGCCCTGCATATTAGTTTCTAAATTTTCAGAAGCTATTTTGACAAGTGTGGATGACTACCGTGATGTGAGTAACGATCTCGTGCATTGAAGTGAATGTTTTCATGCATGGTTTCTTAGGGTTAGGTTGATCCACATCAACCCATAAGCACGTCTGCAAATAAAAAGAAATTACATTTTGTACAATCAATCATATAAGTATGAATTAAAAAAAGAGAATTTAAGACAAATGCTCTTACCAGTTCTTGCTTGATAGGTGGTCTATAATGAAACAGAACAGAGTAAAATTTAATTAGTGAGGTCATCCACAAAATTCATTCATTATTTTCGGAAAGAGCTTCCGAAAAAATAATGGAAAAATGTATTAATTAAACTGAAATAACTGAATTGTCAAACGTACCGCATGTAGCGGAAGAATGCACCCGACATGGAGTGCATCGTTTGGAACTGGTCACGGGCATACACATCCATCCCTGGAAAAAGAAAACAATTTTTTTTATATTAGAATTACTTTTTGTTTCATTTCTGCAGTGATAATCTTAGAATGAATAGGATTTGGACTTACCAAGTCTCATTTGTGAGTTATGGTCATGAGTTGGATGGTTCATGAGGGGAGGATGGAACAATACATGGTGATGATTGGGTGTCTCTCCAAATACGCCATTCTGCGTCTCCGCCGTTGGCAATGGTCCACCGAGATCTCTGTAAATCAGACACAAACTTTTTTTTATACTCTACAGATAAATCCTCAGCAATAATCCTCCAGTCCAGTCCAGCGTAATTTTCATTCTGCAAGAGAAAAGTACTCTTCTCTTAAGAATTCGAAAATCTTAACTCGACATTGACAATGTTTATGGTAGTATTAGCCTAAAGTGGTTTAAATATTTATTGTGAATATTCCCAGGTCATTAAACATCGTCTGCGAGGTATATTAATTTGACCTCAAACTGCATTTCTTGCAGCTTGCTTTCGACCATGTTCGGGGATTACAATTCCACTGATCTACTTCCACATATCTACTGACTCAATGCTAATAACAACTGAAATCGATCAGAATTTAGATGGGCGAGATGCTATAGGAGAAGTTTAATTCTCTTCTTTCCAGCTAATATAATTGAATGCTAATGTTGTTGAGATTGAAGGTTGATTTGGCTTGAAAGTTCCAGTTTATGTTGACAAAATATTCTTTGAATCACGATTATTGAAATTCAAAATTGTATTGAACATCAATATATATTCCGAACAATTGAATTTTTAGGAATTAGTACGGTTTATAAAAAGATTCCAGACAGTTTTCTGTTCGGTTGAATTAAATTGAAACCTTTCAGTGTACAAACTTAAAATTACTAAAGTACGATAGTACGAACCATTTTATTTCGTATGAATGATTTGACAATCTGACTGACCCTTTGGCTAATTACGGAAAGAATATCGACCTCTAACTTATTTCTGTTCCTTCCCGAGTATTTTACCCCAAATTCCTCAATTTTTTATAGGAATTTTTGTTTGTAACTTTGACCGACCTTGTTCTAAGAAGGTGAGCAGCAGCATAGGACATTTGCGGGTTTGGGTAACCGTTTGACTGATGAATTTGATGGTGATGGTGATATTGGGCGGCGGGATTATGATGCGGGTGGTGGTGGGGATGATGGGCGTGATGTGGATGATGAAATGGATGATGAGTGACGTCACTTCCCGCCGTTGGCATTCCAGGCGGAGACAATTTTAACCCCATCGTGGGGTGGGCATCCATAAATGGATTCAACATTGTACCAACTTCTTTCGTCGTCAACTTTTCTGACGACAAAATTCGTCTTCTTGACTCAACTTCTTTGCACATACAACAAAGCACAACCACGAAAACGAAGCACGAACACGATCACAGTCACCACTCAGTCAGGTCAGCGTCAACACTTTTTCAAAAGTTTAACCGATTCTCGCCGTCGAATAACTGAAAAAATAATGACAAATAAGAATACTTGAAATTTGTAGATTCATAGACAGCGGGCTGTACTTATCTATCATGAGTTATGGGACGGCAGCATTCAGATTAGGCTTATCGTCTACTTCTACTTCCTGAGAGAAAGCCCGCAACCCTGATAATATGCAGGTTCAAAAATTCACCACAGAATTGGAGTTACTCACCGTGCATGTTACTGGAAATCATATTTGGGCCAGTAATGTGCATATTTCTTCGCAACAACATCATTTTCAATGTTTTGCCATCACACAAAAATTGACAGACACAGAGCGTTAATTCTATAGCATAGCACGTTGCTAAATGATTCAAACATCATCACGTACTGTTCTCGAGGAACCGTGATCGAACTCAAACTAGATTTCTAATAATATTTGCCGACGAATTTCGGTTAATTGGATTGTATTGATCTAATCTCTCGTCTACTTTAAAATTGTGTAGAAAATTACTGAACAGACGAACCTTCCGGACCAGAGTCCAGATTATCGGAAACAACAAAATCGTGCGCGTGTAAGGAAAACGGAAAAACTGTTTTCCGTTTAGGATTTCCAATCATGAATGAATGCCAAGTGTATGTACTCCGTAGTGTTACAGACAAAAGGTTTTGAGAACAATAATAAATAAATGTTAGCTTTTGCCCTCCTATGCACGCATCTGCTCAGAATGACTAGTTAAAATCTCCGACCAGCCTCATGTATGTGTCCCGGTTCAATTCATTTGGACATGAGTCCACTACACCAGTTGTCTAAAATTCGATACTTCTACTCGTACGTGCTTAGTGTATTTTACTTTTCATTATATTATTGGACTTTTCTAACCAGCCATACCAACAACCTCCCTATTTTGGAGCTAATAGGCTCACAAACTATTTTGGAGACTGGATTTGACAGAAATAAAGGTCGGATGGGTCGTGGGGCTACAGAAATGCAATGAAATATTACTTAATTCGTGTACTTGTAGACTAGTAAGCTTTCAAATGAAATGGTTTCTTTATCTTGTACAATTTTTATTAAATCCGGGGAATTTGGCTTAAAATTTTGGGACGAAATTTCCCGAATGAACTAAACTAGTTAATCAATTAAACTCCACGGATAGACGAAGTTTGTAATGAGATTCCGTTTTTTTTTTTGCTACAAATTTCGATTTTATGCACAATTTTATCATTGATTATTGATTAAAGTATTAGAACTAGCTCACTCCTTATACCCGTGCTTTTATATAGTATCCGCATAATTTTAATAGAGCAGTTTTTCTTTAAGGTGTACATTGGCGCATCCAATTTTTCAGCGTTCGTGTACAGATTTCTCGTTCATAGTTCATAGTATGAATCTACGAATATGTACATGAGATTTGCAGAATTCAGGGAAATCTAACTAACAAAATCTGCCAGAAATTAAACGAAATAAACAATGAAGAATTGCAACGAACTAATAGTCTGTTGCAGAATTTTGTGTGTCATATTCTATGTTAGTAAGAAATTCAAATGTATGTGTCAAAATCCACAAATCAATTAATTTATTTAATTCCAAATTAAAATTTAGATTAAATTAGCAAATTTTAAGTCAATTAGCTTAGAATATAAAACTACTGTAAGAAAGGATCTTCCGGTGCAGTCAATATTTAACCCCCATTCGAATGTTTATATTCTACAAAATACAATCCAATTCAATCGATCAAACTAAAGTAACAAAACTAAAATATTCTACAATAATAAATTATAAGAACGTCGACTGACCAAACGCGATCTTATAATCGCTGTTCAATTAAAAAATTAAAAAATTCAACCTGGTACGAACGAACGAATATAGACAAAATGCAGTGATGGATGATTGTTCAAAACGAAATTACTAATTCAAAATAAAATCTCATTCACGGTGTGCGCTAAAAACTGCACTCGGTTCGATCAAAAAATAATACTTGGTGTAGACAAATAAGATACATTTTTAGACATTTAATTACGTTAACACTTGATCAAAAATTTGATTGAATCGACCCTAATTCAGAGCGCAGTAATAATTTGCGATGCAATTATTACTTAACACTTAATAATCCAAAATATCTTTTAATTTCTAAAAAGGCCAAATAATATCTTAGATGAAATGTTTCAATTATTCTCAAGATTTACTACTTTGTACTTGCTAAAAGTAATTGGTAAATATTTTCATCCAGGTGAGAATTCGTTTGAAAGTTGTGTTGCATGTGCGCGAGCTCGGCAAAAATTATGAAAATACTAATTTTGACAATTTAGACTCCTGAAGGGTCTTCCGATTAAAAAAAAATCATTTTCAACTTTATTTTAAGGATTTCTTTAACAATTTGTACACACCAGCGTGATGTTCGACCTTATCTGAAAATTTTCAATGTACCTTTTAACACGGAGTTCTCGTTCTGGTGATCGTCATTAAATATTTTTCCATGCACTCGCACATGATTTCACCAAAACAAGAATGTTTTGTCCTCTCACAGATTGTCTCAATCTCACGAGCCAAGAACATTTTAATTAATCAGATTTCAAAACACCGGAAATTAGCACAATTTTGGCAGTGGTCCTGGTCACTCAAACAGGTTTCAATATACTCATTTATATTCACTGTCGAATTTTTCGACTTCCACCAGTCAGTCACGATTTTATTTCGTTTCAACGTCAGTGTCTCAAAAAGTCAACACATGGAATTGCATATTATGGCACATTCATATCATCAATCATCGAAATAAATTACAATTTCGCTTGTGTCTTGTGGAGTATCGATAGAAGTCAAAATCGGAGTATCGGAATCGGTTGTCTTGTCCTCTGGACAATTCTGGACAAAAATTTTGCGTCTGATACAATGTCGATAGTCTCGGTGGTAGAACAAAACCCGGTACGGATGGTTACGACTTACGACCGGACAATAATACTGGAGATGAACCGTGCAAAGTTCATAAGTTCGTTTTTTTCTTGAAGACTGCAAATAATGATAAATAAGTGGTCAAGAGGATAATGATGATAATGATGAGCACAGGTCGGAAGATTAAGCGGTGGTCCGTAGACTTGACTATGTCACGTCAAGTGGACCACATGTGGGGTTGACATCTTCTTCACACTGGGTGGACTCTTGACGTTCGTCAATTTACAATTATGACTATTGTTAGGGCCAGTGCTTTTGAGTTAATATTTAATTTTTGTTGGAAAGGACCATAATCCATGCCGTGTTTCTTTCCCAACGCCCTTGTCAACTCTGAAGACTCTTGATGTCAAGTGAAGAGCCCTATGAGGATTGTGCTCAAGTGACCCTTGAGGAGGTCTTAGACTCCACTTGTACTCTGTTTCTCTTCGACTGCCCTGGGAGACGTTGGGCAAAAAACTGGGGCAGAACTTGAGAAGTGGAAAAGTATTTGGTGTGAGAGCGTCTTCGTCGTTTTCGGCAGTGATCGTGGTCCGTGGACAACCTCCCTCCTCTCGTCCATGCTGTGGTGCCTGGTGTGGTTCCCCGATGACAACCCCAGTGGCCCTGCCCAAGACGTCCAACCTACTCACAGCATTGGTTCCGCTCCTCAGGAGGAACCACTCTAGGGAGTCTTCATTGGATTTGGTCCATGACCAACCAGACGCCCGTAGGAGCCCCCACCAGGACCCCAAGCTCCATCATTGGGCCACTGTTGGAACAAGGAACCCCTCCTTGTTCAAACCATGGGACAAATCACCACTGGCCCAGGGCTCATCTTCAATCTTCACTGAAAAAATAAGAGCATCTTCTCAGAAGACACGTCCAAGATCAAAATCCTGGCAAATAACAAAATAATATGTAAAAATTTTGACGACTTGATCATCTTGGTTTAGGCCCAGGAGGATACTCCATGGTGGGATCACTGGCTGCGACGCTCCATGTCCAACATGAGTGTCACACTGACAATCATGCAGGGCACGCAGGAAGTGGGCCCAAGGCCAGGCCAGGCCCTTCAACCTTGTCCATCATTTTATATTATGATATGATTGTTTTAAAATCAACTCTCGACTGTGTTGGAACATCAAGTATAAGCATACACCGTGGGATATGAATATCTGTCGCTTCCCCAGGATTTTATAGCAGTTTTTAACCAACGATCGGTTGTCACATTTGTGTCTTTAAACGTAGAGTGGAACAAAATTTTATTGTATCGCACTTTTTCTTGTCAACAGGTGAGAATTTGGTTTTGATTTGTTGCAAATCCGGCGCTTTCAGTATAACGTATAAATATTACTCTAACGCCTAACGGAGAAAGCAGAAGAGAAAGCTGAGTTGACTTTCTCCAGAAAGTTAATTGCCCTCATTAATTTCCGCGTATTATCAGTATGCAAATGAATCGGCTTTTCAAGGAAGGTACCCGATCCGAGTGGAGAAAAACCTACTTAAATAGGCTCCAACACATTGTCTGTACAATGCATCAAACCCTCATCCCAGTGAAGTAGTAAAGGGCTGCATAAGTTACAACGGACTTCGTTTCCAAACATTTTGACCAAACCATATAGCTTCATAAAATTAATCGATAACTTTTATAGTGAATACCAAGGCACTCAATGTTATATTTCTTCACTCTGGCGTTGTATTGTGAAAATGTACAGCAAATATTTTTTTTAACTGGTTGATTTTAAGTTAGCTATTTCATTAATAAGAATAACATCATAGACTAAATATTAATTCCTACACTAAAAACAATAATAAATTTGATACAATAACTGGAGACGGGTATTAATAATTATAACGGATATTTAAAATTTGGAACGACCTGTCGTTTACAATCCGTCACAGTCCCTTCCTACCAGAATTTGACCTCGGAATTCGACAACAGGCTTAGGGTCAAAGAGCTGACAAACTCCCATTCAACTTAACGTTTCGGTTCTTTTAGAAAGATTCCCACTAGCGTAGTCAATATTAGAAACATTTCGCAATGTCTTCATTGGACAAAGTTGAATTTATTACCCAAATCATTCAATTAAAATCGCTTCAAGGATTTTCAACAGTTTGAAGTTCCTAGAGTTTCAAAGGCACATTCCTAGCACAAAACAGAAATGTAAATTGAGGTTCTTAGTACGATAAGGAACATTAATTAATGAGGTTTTAAATTCGAATTTGCGAAAAGTTAGCTGCCATTTTTCTAAATCGGGTCAGGATTTCTGATTTTATTTACTGCCTTCTCTGTTCTAGTGTTTAAAAAGTTTTCTTCAAATGCATAATTCAGTTGCGTCAAACTGAACGATAAATTCATGAAAAAAGAATTTTGAGTTCAATTTTTTCCATAATAGTTGTTCTTTATTGAGTCGTCTCCGATATAAACTACTATGAATACGTCTTTCGTTTCAACTTCAAGAAGCGCGATATTTTGCATGATTTATTTTGGATTTCACCGGGTAACAACCAAATATGTCTTCTCTTTGGAACATTCATAGGCATTCACGAGAATTTAAATATAATCAAATTCACCAGGTGTTATTAACGTAAGAAAATTGTTAATCTATAAGTTTAATCTTCTAATTAATTATAATAATGTGGGAAGTAACCGATAGAATATCGCGCAAAGCATTTTCTTGGTTTCGGCTTCCCCACATCACATCTAATTTATACGTCATGATTGGGCTTGTTTAATTGTCATTTACTTGTGTCTCAGAGCTAAGGAAAAATTATGTATATTAGTAGTTTGTCCAAAATAGTTTAATTCTGAACATTTTAACAAATGTTTTCATTAATGTTACGGAAATCGAATACTACCAGCTTAGTTTAATATTAAATTCGAAAAATTAGTACTGTATTTATTTCCAAATCCAATAAAAAATCTCTAGCGCAATTTTTAATATCGGATAATCAATCGGAACTCAAGTTATCAATGCTCAAAATTTGCGTTTCGTTTCGATATTTCAGGAAAATTATTTAATTTTCATTACATATCACATTCATAAAAGATTCATTATCTTATCATTGAATATCATTGCTTATATCGTCTTACAGCAGTACGTAGGAACGAACCTTTTTATTCCCTGGTTCTACCTGAAGAGTTTTTCTCTGCAGCCTGCATTTTTTAATTTACTAATTGGATTGTGTCTCATATTATATATCAGTCAGCAACACTTAAATAAACTCATTGAATGATATTTAATTTAATTTAATTACAAATAACCAATAATCACTCACTTGGGAAATGTCAAAAGCTTTACCCCCAACATTATTTCAGTAAATAGGCAAAATTATTTGATTACCGTTTCTAATGTAGTAACTCATTAAGCGGACGCATTTTCACTACATCCACAAGAAGCCATCCGCTGAAGGCTACAGTATTTTTTACTTTCCGGTTGAATTCGATATTTATAATGCTAAATTAATTCGTTTATTGTCACAACATCCAAACAGTAATAGTTGGACGATACAGAAAATACAAAAAAGTCAAAGCGTTTAGACACCCCTTAAGAAGTGCAGCACCAAAATACCTATTTAAAAAATATTAGACTAAAGAAATAATTGATTATATACACATTCCTTTGGACTTCTAAGGAAATGTCAATATTTCCAGCTTTGAGACGAAAAGGACAAGCTAGACTTC
>JAQFYE010000339.1:0-39528 GCA_034694305.1 Protaphorura glebata | reverse complement strand
CCAACTTTGCTTCTTGCGTTCTGCAATGTTGTTCGCTTAGCATATGTCCTTCTACTACTTTCTAAATTACAATTTCTTATTTGCAAATCCTTGAACCGTTATGTGCAAAATCCTTGTACGCTTTACATTGTTATTTCCTCATCTCGACCTGAATAGATGAATGCTTAATGATTTAATTTATAATGTTGAAACTTGGCTGAATTAGGAAGGGTGAAAATAATTTGATTATTTTAATCCTGACAATGAGGTCCCTGAACTATTCTACGGTAGCATCCTTCGGTAAGCCCAGTCGTTCCGCGATATTTCGTATTGACTGTAGTCCATCGTCAGCATGTTAGCTGTTGCTTCAACGTCAAAGATTTCAAAGCATTTCTTTCACCCTGGTTAAAAGCCGACTTAATCCGCTCTAAATCTTTCTGCGCTTCTTGATCTCGCAAAGTTTTGTGCCATTCGGAATCAGGATGTCTCTTCAGTGTCTTGCGCATTTCGTCCGAATTTATTCGGCGTACTCCCTCAGCAGTGGACATATCATTCTTAAACCTTTGGTTCAAGATCGGATTCTCCCTATTGCGGTGGCAGAGGGAGCACGAACCTTCAGCTGGAAAACCGCCACTCCAAATGGAACAACGTCTGGAGTAGGTTAAACACCACCATAATTTGATCGCCCAGATACTCCGGGAAGCATTTATGCCAGTGACCTTTCAACTGCTACGAACTTCATCGTATTGGCGTTCAACAGCATTTGTGCCTTGTAGGTTTTGCCGTCCTCCGTTGAGGTCGCTGATGGCTCATATGCATTTCTCCCAATTACGAGGAGACCTTATTTGCCTTTGAGTTTTGCAAGTTAACGCCGGTGACGATATATCATGGGCATGAGTAATTTATACGTTACTACGGATCACGGGCGCACTGGTGAAATCGGTACGGATCTAGCACGTCGTGAAGTTTTCATATTTTCGAAAAGAATGAATATGAAGGCACTTCCCTAAAGTACAGAATTTCGAAAACTAATTTTGATATGGTGAACTCGAAACTTCAATCGAACTTCTGGGGTAATCGAAACAATGTTTCCATCCGCACCTTACAAAATTTATATTGATTTTATCACCGGAAAAATTTGAATATAGAATTGCTTTAGCTCGATGAAGAATTCGTTTCATAACTTTGTCATTGGTTTTCCAGCTGTGATTATAAAGAAACGAATATTATAATAATAAATTCGATTTCTTACGTCATTTTCTTTCGTATGAATAGAAACAATTTTGATTAAAAAAGTCGATAAAAACATGGCAAATCCTCGTTATGACTTAGTGTACGAAGGACTTGCCGATGTTTAATCCACTTAAAAAAATGGAAAATGGGAATGACAATACCAGGAAGACTAAACGAGCTGATTTATTTTAGTAGGAATCGCGTTAAGTCGGTGCGCCAAATCTCGTCTCATCACCCGTAGTAACCGAAATAAATTGCACCTGATTACATTGGTCGCAAAATGACTGTTTTACGACCAGCGTTGTTATCGTTATTAACATCGACCTAACGCGACTCCTACTAAAATGAATTAGCTTATTTTAGTCTCCTTGGACAATACTTTGTATGATGAAACACTGAGGTAAGGACAATCCGATCGACAGTTTTCTTTGTTGATTTCAACAACGGTCGTTTTGACGAAGCCGAAATTCGACACCAATTTGACCCCCCTCTGACCTAGTGTTAAAAAAAGTGGTTAACCACTTCAGCAATTATAGTGAGCCACTCGAGTGAGATTTTCATGAATTGTTACGCATTGATCTTTAAACTTGTTCAATAGCTTCGTTTTAAGCCTACTCCCGTCCAATTTAAGCCGTTCAGCCGTAATATCAAATCAGGCGCTAGATCATTAAGACACACCCTGCATATTGACTGATAATCTATATTGCGGTTCAAAAAATATGTAAAACAACTTTTACTTACTACTATTGTTGACAGAAATATGGGGGGTTGGATGGTGAATTCCATCCGGCGGCCGATCCGCGGGGAACGCGCGAGGTCCTCCGTCACATACCCCCTCTAACCCAGCCAGGTCAGACTCCCGCAAAATCTTCAAGCTTCCCATACGTCTGTATAGTACTTCTTGCAAATTTGTGTCTGTGGTCAGTGCCGCATTAATTTTCAGATTGTAATTCCTTCCGAAAATATTTACTTGACTTAGCTCCACCAAATTACGTATATGGCTGAAGACCTTTTCAGCAATCCCCATATGAAATAGTAATTTTACCGTATTAAGACTTTAATTTTCTATTGTTTTTTAATCAGTTGTAATAGATAAGAGTAAAAATGTTCGTGTACGGTGTATTTTTACAAAAGATAAAAATATTGTCGTTAATCGTGGAATAAATGTATTAATTTAATATTGTCGTAATAAAGAGATATGAAAGGAAACACTGAGGCCAAATAAAAACGAACTTATTCAATTCATTTAACACGAGTTTAATGGCGCCACCAGTATATTATAAAACGTAAACGTAAATGCCGCGTTGGCAAATCAAAGTCAATGAATCTGTGGTGCATTATTGTAAAATTAATTACTAATATGCAATCTAACGTTTTTAATGTTTGTTGAGTGAGCAATGAAGACCTGAATAAAAGTATATCCAACCAAATACAATTATTATTTAATTATTATTATTATTGAACTCAGTCCACTCATCACAAATCCGAATCTGCGTTTGTGTGTAATACAGGCAAGGACAGAATTACATGAATGAGTGAAAGCTCAACTCAAAATAGGAACGACCATAATAATGTACGGATCATTTAGATGAATGATGTTATGTCTTTAGTTTCAATGTTAGGTGAAACGATTTCAACAGTAAGTACATATAAAGCGTACACTACACAACAAATTAATGAGGTTTCCCCTATATTTATGATTACACGATTCTACTACATAGTGCACTCTGATTCTGTATTGCTCAATATCTTGAGCAAACTCGGCTGATAATACTTCATTTAGGCTATTAAGTTACGTCATAACAGTTACAGTCGTCATTACCACCTTCCGACCTTCCGTAGTTAAGTGCTGAAATTGTGACCGACTTTTGTCTTCCCGGAAAATATTTAACTTTATATATTTGAACATGCCAAGGCCCATTCTTTACACCTATTATCTGAGCTCCTGCTCATGGCGAGTCAGAATCGGTAATTAATACAAAAGACGCTGTACTTCGTTGTACAGATATTAATCGGTTGTATTTTTGCTTAAAAGCTTTAGTCTATAAAGGGATTGAATATGAGACCAGGACTGTTACGTTGCCAAAAGGCGAATCGGTATGTTTCACCTTACGTCAGTTTAATTTTATTTTCCATGAACAATATTATTTATAAGGAAATGGCTAAAATTGAGGGAGGAACATAATTTTTTGACTTCATTATTAGTACTAAAGTTCAATGTTTTGGCGATATAAAATATTATGAATTAGCATCACCAGGAATTCCTGAAGATCAATCCCATCGGACAAATCCCAGTCCTGGTTGTAAATGGGACACCGCTTGTGGACTCGGTGAGTCGAATTCGGCATTGATTTAATGAGAAAGCAATTATGACTTCATATTTTGCCTTGGTGATTCTTCCTATTTCTATAACACAACTTAACAGAAGTTTTAAATGTTTATCAAATGTAATTTTAATTAAAATCGGCTTACACGATTATAATTGTAGTGTGTTTAGTTTTATAATTCTCAACTTTCCACATATAGATGGCTATAATGGAGTACTTGGAAGAAAAACATCCTGAGAGACCACTTATGCCGATCGATTTGTTCAAACGAGCAAAAGTAGATTGATCTCAACTGATGATTCTTCTCAATTAATGATTCGTCTCACCTAGATTCTATAGTCTTTCTTATTTTTCGTGGCATTTTAGGTTCGCCAAATATGTGAAATTATAAGCACAGGAATTCAACCTCTTCAAAATCCAGCTGTGGCTGCAAAACATAGTGATGATCCGGTTAAACGGAGTGAATGGCAGCAATTCTATATTAATAAAGGTTTCAGAGGTATGTCCATGAACCATAATTTGCAATACTGGAAGTTGTGTCTTCATTTTTTAAAATCATAAAATTTTTATTTGCTGTGCGATGGTTTCCCTATCATAATTTGACGTAATTTGACTATAATAGATCGATTGGTTTCATAGGTTTGGAAGCGGTTATATCCGAATCATCGGGGCAGTACTGTGTTGGAGATGATTTTTCCTTTGCCGATATTTGTCTGATTCCACAACTTTTTAATGCGGAAACGAGGTAAAGAATTCTGAATCCAAATCTTGGCTTTTGTTTTGCGATGACTTAGAAATGTTGTTCCACAGAACAGAAGACTTCTTAATGTCCTCTGACATATACCAACAGTAAACACATAGCAGTTACAATTTACAATACAATCAAATGCAAAATTACCAATTCTTTTAAGAATCCAAGTCAATAGTAGCATCAAAAAAAATTCAGAACAGAGAGAATAACACCGCACAGTCCTGAAAAAGTGGTGGTTGAATTTGGCTACATTGCCGATATGGTGTAGACTGACTTCCTGAATAATTTTGTGAAAGTTCCACCCCGAAATTCTGATCGTTAGAAATACAGGGATCATAAGCCGAACCCGCCTCAGGCGTACCACATTCATCTGTTCATTTCTGCTGGCCAAATGATTAGCCTTTTTGGGATATAGAACATTCACAGACTTTATTCGGGAGATCAATGTCATAAAAATACAGCCAAATCCAGCCGCCCAATTTTTGTCTTAAGGAATGTTTTTTAAACCTTCGAAACCCTTTATGTCTTTCAGATTCAATATTGACTTAACACCTTACCCTCGTATGACAAAGATTTACCGGAGACTTTTAGAACTGGATGTCGTCAATTCTACTCATCCGCGGACACAACCAGGGGCTCCACAAAAACTTTGAGCTGTAATGAGATCTGAAACACTTCTTTGGATCTGTAAGTGATGATAAAATCGAATTCGTCAAATACAATTATACTACCGCTGAAATCTCACTCTGAAAAAAGCTGTTAAAAATTATTATCAATTCGTTGTTTGAGTTGATGCAATAAGTCTATTAGCTGTTAATATCTGTATCGTTGTAATCGTTGATATGAAGTTAAATTTTAAATTCAAATATATTTTTAATAGAATTTGTTCTATGTATTATTTGATTTATTCGATCTTTTCTGGTTATTCTCGTATGTAGTACAGTGGTTTAGCTTCAAGACTTGTCCCTGCGGGTGACTTCAAACGCTTTTTTTATAATATAATTTTGGGACTATTTCTATTGTCCGGTCCAGTTCGTCCACCTATTATGTTCATGAGTACTCAACACAGTGTCCACTCTGGAAGTACAGTTGTTTAATAAGCATGTGCTTCGAATTTGAATCACCTGAAGCAGCATCCCAAGTCATTCACACTCAAATATTATAAAAAAAGATTTCATGATGGAGCAATTTTTTCAAAGAAACTCAAGGAGAGAATGACTCTTGGCCTTGTCTATGATTCATTCATCGTTTCAATACTCTCCACATATTATTATTATTATTATTACATTTATACACTTTTACTTTTGTAACAAACAGGGCAGACCTTACACACAGTGTAAATTATGACTTTACTAACCTATTTCAACTATACACTGCTTTGAATCTTTTTAATAAAACGGAACCCTTTCTATATTATTATCATTCTTATTGTTGAGCCACTCACAATTAATATTTTCTCGAGCGTGGAGCTAAGATGTAAAGAATTTATGAATTAACTATATCCACAGAGCTGACTTAGGTTTAATAGCTTTACGAATTACGTCGGGAGGATCGGAATTCGTTCTGGAATGACGAATTTTCAAGTATAGGCACTGCGTGTATATTAGGCTTTAGGATTAGACCAAAGCTTCCTGGACTTAATTACCAAATCCAGTAGATTGCCATACTACAATTGAAGTCATGAGAAATGCCCCGCTGCGCGATAAGTAGCTTCACCTCAGTAGCGCATTCAAGATCTTATCGAACAATTTGATCGATAATTTATAAACATTTTTTATGTGTTTGGTCAGAAACCGATTCGAAGCATTCTTTCTTTGCTTCGTAACCCATACCTTGCAGCAATGCGCAATGTAATACGAAATAGGAAACAGCTAAACGGCGTACTCCGGTGGTGTATGCACCCTTTGATACCGCGCTGTGTTCAAAGTGAGACTAGGATAACCTGCCCTACATTAAAATGGGAAGCAAATTTCTAGTGCCTTACAAAAAATAAGAGGATGTTTGACGTAGTCAATTTGTAAAATACAGATTGCAGCATGAAAAAAAAACAGTCAGCAAAAAAAACAGTCAGCAATATCAACAATCCGCGCGACAGGCTTAATTATTTGAGGCACATTTGGGCCCTAGAATTGATGGTAAATGGAATTTTGAGTAATCTGTAACAAGTTTAGTTTTGGTAAAAATAAAAATAAATCGTAACGGACGCCTCTGGAATTTTAAACGATTTTTGAGATTACAAACTACTAAGATTTTATAGAAAGATCAAAAATGCTGTTTGGATAAAATCCAGAAGATGCATCAACACAGTTATAGATAAAGGGAACATGCTTGATAAAACAAGAGAAGCAATATTTTTCTAGATTAGATAGCATGCTGAGGAGCAATATGTTGTGGATATCTCTACGACTAAGGTAAACGATCCGGGTTAAAAAGGTAATTTTGTAAGGATAAAAAACTGTAATTAAAGGAGAGTGTGTACGAATTGGAGAAATGATGATCTCAAAGGAGGAAGCAAACGTGCGCCTGTCTTCCTCCCTACATTCCTGAAATGACTGACTAATTAACCCCAAACCCAACCTCAGTCGGACTTCGTGATTTACTCTTCCTAGTGTCTGTTTTACGGTAGAGTGTGAAGCCTGGTAGGCGTTTTTTCAATTATAAATCAAAAACTTTTCCTCGCGCAGAAGAGAAGCTAACATGTTAGCAACCCAACAAACCTCGTAAATTACAAGTTTTAATTAGTTGCTTTTACTTCAGCTATTCATTCAATTACTTCTATATAATCATGGGCCTCGAGAGGATTATTTCTGTTCTACGTACGCATGGGCTTGTAGTCCGCTGGTCGACGGCGTGATGCCTTATCATTAGACTTTCAGTCCAGGCGCTTGACCACATACATTCCAATTGTGCCTCCTTATTCTGGCCTACTTTTCTTAGGACTTTGGATCGGAGATACCCTTCGTTTCAGAATTTAAAAAAAATTTACTAAAAAATATACTTAGCCTTGCTATTTCTGCATTTTGCCTCAAATGAAACTAAACTGGATATAGACGATAAAATTTGGAGTAAACTCAAAATAAACAATTTCGTTTCATTTAGAGAGGTCTCTAGATTCGTAAACACGCTTACTTCAAGATTTTAGATAGACCACGCAATATTTTTATAAATTGTCGTAGGAAATAATAATTCTTATAATAATAATAATTCTTTTGCAAGAATTTTCCCAAGTCAAGACGAAGACGAACCATAGGAAGGGGCGGGTATCCACAATTAAGTTTAAGAAATGTCTCCTGTACTTAACAATTTAGTCGTAAGAAATTCCTTCCTGCCGAATCACCGGGAAACGGTTCTTTTGCGGGAAATCCGTCAGGAAAACCACAAGAGGAACCACGTGCTCAAACAGTTATGCTATTTATTTTCAATCAAACTTTGTAAATAGCTTGAGAAAAATTACATCAACCGGAGCAATTCAGGGGGGATCCAAAATAATACGAACATAAGTGGTTGACTGGTTGACTTCCGTCCTTGGTGGACTTGGGTAAGCCGGTTCCTTGACTTTGGCCTGAATGAATGGATGAGTGCCGAATGCCGATGACGCTTGGAATGTCAGTTCTCCTTCGTCACGCTTCTCATAATAGTCGCTTTCAATGTCATTGTTCGACTCAGCTTCACAATATTTTATTTCATTCCACTACTTATTTCTAATAATTGTTACTCTGTACCATAATATGTCTCTCAAACTCAATCCTTTTTCCAACTAAAGTCTTGAAACCGACTAAATATGAACATTCCTACCTTCAAACTGATACGGTGGTCTCTAGCGACACCACCACACCTGCATAGGCGACCAAGATTCTGTATCGCCCTCGAAACCGAGTCCATCTGCGTCACTACCACATTGCATATAATGTGAACCTCTTCAACAATTACAGGTTTTACATTTGCGATGTCGATTAATATTTCAAATTATGTCGGAGAGAGTCTTGACCAAGAAACGTTTCTGCATACCTCGAATATTTCTAATCAAATCGGAAGGAACACGATTCAAAACCATGGTCCTCCTTTATAGTTAAATCGACATCCCCATCATACTCGCTGAGAAATATCATTCTGAACTTCTCGGGTATAAACTCAATTAGAATATGCTACGTTACAAAACTTAGTAGAATCCGTTTTTATTGTACAAGTACAATCGTATTTTCTTTAGGGATTTTATTTTACTCGGACATGGACACATGGACCAGGAGAAATTTTGAGTCAATTTTTAATAACAGACTCGAAATACAACTATACAGCGATCTTAGGACACTGGCGACATCGCTGAATATTTCGTCTTTATCACGGAAAAAGTTTGTTGATTTCGTCCTGCTCAATCGGGTTGGGTGGGAGCATCTCATCGCAGGAGGTGCTGGAGGATTCCTTTGTTAGGATTGTTCCTAATTTCCAGTGCAGAGCTGGAACGGCAATGTCGTGAAATCTGGACGACGAATCATTTCTTCCATTTCTTCCACATTGGAAATTTTGAAATATTGTAAACAACAGTCCCGTCCCGACAGCTCTTTCCATGCCGAAGCGATGAGGTGCCTCCACCCGACTGAACAGTGCGAAATCAACAACAATGTTAAATTGTCCGGCTCTATATCTATTTCAATTCAAACAGCTCGAAGTCCCGGTGCCGACTCTTGTAACGCGTCATTGCTAAAGTGTGAGGCCTGACCAGAGTTCACAATTGAAAACAGACGACTAGGGGTTTGTACCGGCGGACAGATAATGAGAAAAGTTTTATGATCTCATTTGAATGGAATAGCGAAAATCCCTGACTCTGTTTATGTGCGAAAAGGGTGGATGACTTCGGCAAAGAATACCGAAAGGGAGGACCAAATCACCCTCCCTCACATAGTACTTCTACGTAATAATAAAAATAATAAGTTGAATGTTCATTCTTTCCTTGGAATGTAATGAGGATAGAGTTAAGAGTAACCGACCAAATGGGATTCCCTACTGTGAAGTGACTCCTTTTTATAAATATCACTAAAATAATACTTGATGAATGTTTTGTACCCTCCAGTCAATATCACACAACAGTACATACATGCTTGGGTGTACTTTTTATTGTGTCTCACTTGAAGGGTGCCGATGTAAAATAATATTTGATGTACATAACAATAACGCTACAAATGCCGGGATATGGAAGTGGACCATCCCGATTTCACAACCCCTTTCTTTCAATCTTAGTTTGTTTCTGTAATTTTTTTTTAACTAACCACCAGTTAGTAGTAAATGCTCCAATTAATTCTGACCAACTTATTGCTCGATTGTCTGATCTGATAACCTTGGGTTAATTTCGGATGTCGTGATTAAGATATTTGACAGAATTTGGGTCAGTAATCGATATTTTTAGATTAAACATACTTATATTAATATTTTCCGGTTCCTGTCAGTTAAAACTATAAGAAATTAATCGTGCGTGGTCCGAATAGCAATACTTTCTCCCGTGCAGCTTTCTGTTATGAAGTATGCAAGAGTGAATGGTGAGACTCGCCTAGGAAATGACTTGTAGCCAACCTATTCGGAAAGCGAAAGCAAGTGAAAGTGCGTCAATACCAATTCAACAACTTTATGCCATCCTGAACAAGCCATTGAATTATTTTATTAAATACATTTCCCGAATTAAGATCATCTTAATACCTGAAGTGGGAAAAACCGGTCAGATGGAATAACTACTGTTCAGAATTGAATTGTCGACGTGGAACAAAATACATCTGTGAAATGGAGCTTTCTGCTTTAAAAAAAAGAATGGGGTGGGTCCGTGGGAACATTTCATTTCGGTTGCTATAAATAGTCAGTTAAAATCATCGAAAGTCAAAATTACACTCCCATGGATGTGTTCACGATTGCGTGTCCAACTTCCTCATCACATTTTGTATGAAGCCATCATATCTATTGATTTGGTTTCGTTCATGTCTTAAGTCCTACTATTACGGACTCAACCTGGTATTTAGTACTTGTAGTCAGTCGTCCCAATGGACCAATTTTATTTCCAGAAAAGAGGGAGACTTTTTCAACAGAGTGCAAGATGCAGTACAAGAATCACTTATCACTTGGCAATACGGCGTGTTTCATAACGTTTAGCTCCCTTAACTGCCAACCCAAGCCCAAATTCCGTATTTCTGGCGGATCGGGCAGGGCTTCAAAATGAAATGGCGGGCCGTACAAACTCAAAATACTTTGGATAGGACCTGGGCCTAGATTTATTGGACTGAATTGGATAGACTACGGATCAAATTACTGTCCAAAATGTATGTCGCACCTTTTTAAATCCTGATCCTGGATAGTGGTGTGTCGGTGTTAAATTGTTATGCATCACCCTGTAAATGGACATCAAACATAGATATCCCGATTTAGAAATCTCATCCAGATAAGAACAAGGATTTTGAATTTTAGGATTTGAGTGGTTGAAGATGATGGAGACTTTGTCGGGTCAAAGGAAAAGAGAATTTGGTTGAGACTAAGGATCCCTTTGAATTTCATTGATGATATGATGACATAGTACATCTGTACAAGGAGAGTACAAAGTACTGGCTATATAGGGACAAAAGGCTCAAGGCAAGACAAGAGTCGGGTTCTCAGGGTCAAAGTCAAGTCAAGTCCGGGACCCTTGGATTATGTTATGCATGTATGCTAGCCACTGAACAGGAGCAAAGTTAAGTGAGGAGCCCCAATTAGAACATTCCAAGAGTTCGGGAACCAGAAATGAATTGATCGGACGACCTAGGTCTAGCCCTTGTAACCTTGCCCATCTTCATTCATGATTAGCTTAAGACAAATATTGTTGCCCCTTTCAAATGAAATATCTATCGTCATTGGCTCCATATAATATTAGAGAAGCATGAAGGGCCTCTGTGATTCTGGCTCTGTTTTTTACAATCAAAATATGAGTTACATGTACGTGTCATACAACTATCTGGTCCAGTCCGATCCAGACCTACCCAACTCTATTACAATTGAGATATTAGTTGTTCAATTAAAATGAATTATGAGTTATGTACATAGTGCATAGACTATACGACAGATTTTGGTACAAGTTTTTATGTTGCTTTATTTATTACTAGCAAGCAATAGATCTGCTAAAATCGCCCGTAGCTTTTAACAAGTCCATACCGCTACCACTGCGAAGTCATGCACTAAATATTTGATTACGAGAATGATTTTTATTTTGGTTCTATTAATTGAGTGATGACTTGCAAAATATTTCCGTTAAGGTTTTTGATATTGAATTACAGGGAGTAACCCTTTGTATACACGGTCAGGAAATATTGGGTGATGATTGATAATGATCCAGTACTAATTTGAATGAGTGAAGAAAATTGAATGAATCACACGTCAGATAGAACCGGTTGGTCAACCAATTGTGACCAAGTTGGTCCAATTTCTCTTAGGCGCGTTTTAACAGTTTCCTTCAGAATGTGTACGTACACACATACGCACGGTGAAACATGAAAAGAGAAAGTTTCATCGCCTCTGAAAGTTAAACAGTTCCTACGGAATAGGAAAGTAAATTTTTTATCCTGAATATGAAACAGACCTGTTGACATTTGCTGACACGGATTGGTCAAACTTCGTCTTCAGTAATAGAACGCGGGAGACATATATAAATCACAACTTCCACCATTATATTAAATGGAGAGAATCGGCAGAATTTGGAATTATGATTGGGCTAAAAATTTGTACAATCCGGGACTGCAGCTCACCTAGTAGAACCATAACTTCTTTTCACAAAATGTACAAACGCACGTCCTTTCAAGTTTTTTTTTTATTTAACCACAAAATTCATCTACACTCCCATCTAACATGCAATTAAGATGATCAGGAGTTAAATAATTGTGAATTTAAGGGTCCACATTCTTGGTTTCCCCTTCTAGCCTATAAACAACCCTTGTGTGCCAGTCGGCCGCATGCCTTGAGTATTTCAAACCCCACGTCGTCGTCCGTCCATATCTAACTTGGGACAAGATTGAGGTAATTACATGTAAGGAATCCGTGATTCAGGTGAGTGGATTGGGAATGCTTGAGGTACTTATGAACATCTCGATAATGAAAGTGTGTGTGTCGGTAATATATTTTTTTCTCGTATTAAATTTCTATGAACCAGAGGAGATTGAAGTCAGGGAAGGTCACTACACTTCTTCTTTCTCATCCTTTTTCACTTTTTCTTTTCTGGACAAGAACCTCCGTGAAGAAGCCCCGCGCCTTCTTTCATTCCCTTGTCTATGATCCTCCGATGGCGTCAAGAAAGGGTAGTTTGTCCTAGGTTTTTAGAACTAAATTTCCTCCAAGCTTTCAGAAGCTAAACTACATATGTGATGTCCCAGGAACAAATCAAATCGGGTAGGTCGAAGTGCTCACAAGTCTGGCACACATCGGGCAAATTACTCTCGAAAGTGTGGTTGTGATATGCTCGTTCATATTTTAAGAATTCTTGTTTTCCAACTTTTTCCAGAAACGTTTCTCAAAATAAAGTCTAAATTTCTCCCACCTCAATTCGCATTAATTTCAAGGGATACCTTAGGCGGCGACTCCGATTGCAAATCTATTGTCGTGGTCCGATGGTAAAAGGTGATTGCCCTCTATCACGTCATATTTGAAGCAGTTATTACAGATCGGTTGCTAACACGAAATGAACGCTTTGATTCTCATTTTTCTGGTTTGACTCGTTGATGAAATGTATAGCTTGGGTAACATTTCTGGACCACGATACGCAGATATGGGTTGCGCTCGACTTCCCGGTACATCTGATAAAATAATACATTAACTTCATTTGAACTACCAAAACGTTGGAAGAATCAAAGTTATGGTGCCTGAAACCTTTCCGCTGAAATTACGAAATTATCACAGAGCACGCCATGGGTCAACTGGGTAGTGGTAGTTTGACCTCTTGGCTGATTCGACATTGTTGCCCGGAACATATTGTGTATGATTGGATTGAATCCAATGAAGACTGAAATGGCGGTTTATATTTTGTGAGTGATTAGAGAGCATGAGTGTGGGCTGCCTCAAGGATGCGGAATGTTGTGGCTCCGTGGATTCAGCTTCCCTAAACAACCGTAGGAATGACCGAAGGCAGGGACCCCTTTAGGTGGTCAACCTTTGTTACACTTCACGCAACCAAAAACCTTACCAGTTAAACTCGACCTGTGCACTCTGACCCATCCATCCCATCTCCAACAACTCTGACTTCTAATAAATAATCATAGAATCTATGTATCTTCTAATGCACATCATCTTTCATTCCAACCTATCATGGTTGGAGAGAATCTAATCCTAAGCATCCATGCTGAGGATTTGTTTGTTTCATTAGTTACTCAGAACCAGTTCATTCCTAGTGTTTTAATAAAAATATGCATTTGGTATATTCATTCAGGTAAGGAAATCCCATTATTTCCAGGATCGGAGTGAGCGTAGACCACCAGGAACCGTGAATATAATCAGAGGAGGGGTGCGAATGATACTTGTCGAATGTTGGGAAGATTTGGTGTAATTTTGCATTTTAAACACAGATAATAGGTTTTTATGTCAGATATTAAAATAGTGGATTTCAATAAAGTGTTATGGTTGCACGCAACCAAAATTTTCAATTTTCATTCCTCTTCAGTTTTGAATTTCTGGTAAGTTGTCTATTTTGGACAAAAATTGGTTCACAATGATTTGGAGTCCGAATTAGAAATTCATCCCGGTTCAGTTGAAGGTGAATTCGGCCGGTTTAGCTTCGGCTGGATATGACATTTGTCAAATGGAGATTGGAGACTCATGTCGGCTCATATTTCATTAAACGTAGAAGAATATTCACACACGTGGAATTAATCACACATTACGCCAATGAAATTTGGACAATTCGTTTCATCAAGGTTTTACTATTTTGAACAACGGAAATTACGCCTGGGGATGAAAAGTTTCTGAATGAAACACAGATTTTCACGATGATTCGCGTAAAACTTCCGTACATGGGACAAATAGAATTGTGTTGTCCACACAAAAGTGTCGGTCTCCTAGGACTCTCTACCTTGATAAAAAATTGAGCCAAAGCGTTAAGACAATGGACTTTGTCAAACAAAAGTGTTAAGGTGAGACAGACGCACCCGCACAATAAACTCAAGAAAAATGAGTTACATTTATTTGTGCTCACAGTCTGGTGAGGTTCGTTTGACGCATTGTTCTTCCATGGAATTAGTGGTGTAAAACTAAAGGGAATCTGAAGTAAAAAAAAAGAAGAAAGATTTGTGTGTCGGACTGAAACAAAGGTCGAGGTCTTACGTGTTATCCTTCTCCTGAAAACTCCGGATTCTGTCCTCAAAAGAATTTTCTTTCTTATTTACGTTTTCGGAACAGAGAAAAGAGAACCTCCTGTCATTATCACCGCCTCAATCATGTTTGGTCCTTTCACACACATTTAACCCCTTCTTCAGCAAAACCTGTGCATTTGTGCTCTTCATTTTCAGTCACTTCAGGTCTTCATGGACACAAGGGATTTTGGGAGAAAACACTCAAAAATTATAGGCATGGTTGCCCATGCAGATCTTTGGTTTCTATTTGTTTAATATTGTGTCTGTGAAGGGGCGGGTAAACTAAACCATGACAAATTGACTTCGTGCCTGCTCAATCGGGTGAGGTCATTTGGTCATTTTGGCATGGGACGCCCAGGAGAATTTTCTGCAACATTCTGGTGCAAAGCCCTTGCCAAGACACTAAGGAAAGGGGCTTTTATGAACACTAGGAGCAACTTCGTTAGAACAATTGGTTAGGTTAACCGATTCTGTTTGAAAATAATCAATAATCAATGCGTCACCAGCGAATGAATGAAAATCTGGAATTTTCTAAATAAATTTTGTATTTTAAAATTATGACTTTAATTTAATTTTCTGCTAAGCCAGGAATCGGAAAAAAATTTGAAATGCGTGATCCAATGCGAACATGAAATCTCAAGCTGACACCACAGCAATAAATAATAAGTTTATATTGCCAGTCATTATCAAATTCGCTGCTGCGTCACAAAATAGCAAATTTTTATGAACATGCAGCAGAATATCCATGGCCAAATTCCACTGATTTGCATGGGTGGCCTCAATCTTGGACCCCCTTCATCTTTCGTTCGTGCAACTAATGTGTGAAACTTGAGGGCACGAGAATGATAAAGCTGACCTGGTCCCAATTATTCTACTGGTTCAAAGAAAATCTGTTAGGAAGATGCAAGTGCGAAATATATAGGTACTTCAATAATTATTTTCTCGTGCGGGACGATTAAAAACGATTAATATTTGCTCCTTTGTATCCCAGAATGAATTTTTTTTCCGGATGAAGAATGTCCAGTTGATTTCCTGTCAAACACCTTCTGCAGAGCGCAGGATATGAGTAGTTAGCGTTCGTATTACCGTGGTAGCTTTGCAGAAATAATGCTTTTGTCCACCTTTGAGCTGCTGAATAAATTAGACTGGTGGTACGCAATAGTTATAGAAAATCTTGACCAGTTTTTGCTCGGCCAAGTTCGCTTTAGTGTTTGTTTCGACCAGAATACACTAATCAGACAAAGGATGGAACAGTTCACATTTGAAATCTCTATTACACGTAAAACACAAGCAAAAACATAGGAATGTGACCACACCGGAAATTGAAATTGCTACGCACAAAGAGATCTCTATTTAATTATTATGAGGTGGACCAGATGTGGACGCCCATCACGATTTAAGGTGCCTTTGCTCGGTTTTCTTTTTCTTCAAGTACAAGTTCGCTTTACCCAATTGAAAGAAAGAATCAAAGTCTCATTCGTTATAAATGTGTTTTAACGCGTAGGATATAATTAATTATTCACAAGGGATGCTCGCAAGGTATTTGTTCGTAGCTTCATGGATTGAGCATCTTCATATTCCTTGTTATGATACAGAAATGCAGACAGAAACGCTTCGGTGCAACTTCGAATTATATCCGTAAACTTCCTTAGATCATTGGCAGAAATAATTAATGCCGGAAAAATCCGCAAGAATCGAATACATGGTGTAAGTTACCGATTGACTTCCAGAGATCAGGAAAATTATTGTTCTAAGTACAGGATGCAGGTCACAGATTTACATCCAGAGACGACTTAGAGTAAAAATCATTCTTGATCACATGGTAATGATGTTATATCAAATCCTATTCCATTTTAAACCATCAGTTGCACAATTTCGGTCATTCAGGAGTTATTAAAATTATTCTATATGTGTCAACCCCACCAAGATTGAAATCACAATCTGACTCCCTCTACTTAACCGAAACGCAGAACCTATCAGCCTAATTACACGACAATGCGATTCTTCCGACGTGTCAATTAAACAGTGTTATCCCTTCCCAGTATAGACATTTTAGTGATAAGTATCTTATTTCTTCTCCAAAAATCCAGGATATTATCAGTGTAAAACGATAAACCACATTGATGGCGGTGTGAAACCAGCAATAGTACTTAGGAACGAGTAGCAATTGTGTCTGGAAGTTATCATTAGAGTCCCACAATCACACGCTCGCCGGCCCATCCAGCGTTTATTTTGACCTTTGAAGTTGTGTGAGGGCCTTATTCCGGAACATCTTAATAATGATAATGCCAGAGGGGCAGTAGTCATATCATGTCATCAAGTCCGAGAAATGGTGTATTCCAAATAACCTAAGGACTTACTACTTACTATGTGTAACGTGTACTCTACTTAACTTGTTTGAAGCCATAGCAAGTAGCATTTGAGGAGTGCCGTAATAACGTACTACATGACTTAGACCTCAACTTGTGTTTCTCATTCATATTCCTGGATGCAGGACTCAAGGGTCACTGCAGGCCATATCCAACTTATGTAATTGTTAACAGAGATAGAGTCAATTTATACAGATTTGAATATTTGAATGAAACCATTTTTCCACCCATTTATCAAAACCTTGTTTCTCAGTGTGTACAAACTGTACCAATTACGTTAATTGATACGAAACACAGATATCAAAGGGATTCTGAAATTTCGTGCAACACTGTATTTTTTGTGGACTTGATAGAAATATTAAGCAGAAATTAGAACCTGCATCGCAGATTTCAAAAACTCACTTTTGAGATTGCTTCAACCAAGAATTAGAGCATTAGAGTCGCAAAACAGCCTTAGCAAAGTGGTATTTGGTAAATCCTACCTATTAAGTGAGGTTTGTCTAAACAAGTATGGACCATCTCTTAAATGAAAACCAAATATGTCTGCACAATGTAACAATTAATTCAAAAATCCAAATTACGTTAAAATTGTGTTTATACTGTATAACGTGTGTAGCAAAAATATACATTTTTGAGGTGAGAACAAGCCCTTTCCCACTCGTCTCACCTGTATACAGTGAAAGTGAATCTTGAGATGGATTAGATCCATGGGAAAATATTTGTTATTCAATCCAGCGTAACGCGTTGTTATTCAGTCAGGAAGTTACATATGTAAGTCATACCTCATTACTAGTACAAGAAAATTGCCCTGGTCGCTACAATGCGATGATACACATAGCAATGGAACGAAATATGAATAGCAGTTATAAAAGTAAAGCAAATACGAACGAAGACCTTTGGAGTAAAAAATATGTAACATATTGTAAGAGTGAAGCGAACAACAATGAATATTCGTAAGATCATATTATTTGGTTCATTATATTATAAGAATCGAATGACTCAATGGGCTGGCTTCTCTGGCTGCAAATAAAGACTGGAATATGAGTCGGTCGGTTAGTAGTTCGAATGGATACTACAAATCTGCTAGGTACGATATAAAAAAATACTTGTCTGTGATTTCAAGTTTATTAGCTCTGTGTGTGGGGGAAACAACGAACCAGTACTTACTTTTTGCATCGTATCGTAACTTTGTTGTTGCAACGAAAAACGGAGACTTGGCGACTGGAATAACCCAAAGGAATGCTACATTAGCGGTCTGCTACAAAACACAAACCTATATGCTCATACATTCTATTTTAATGTTTTGAAACTATCAAATATGTTGGCTGACTCAGAATTTTCGAACTCATAGGAAGGAGAACTGAATACTTCGTAAAGTCATTACATCCGAATTGTTTATTGCCTCGGACCAATTTAATATTCCAATTTCCAATTCGAGGCGAATCGTGTCAGATTCAAGGTGATCCATAAATAAGGAAGGAAGACCAAAAAATCAAAAATAGAGTGATCGAACCCTTTTTTTATTCAAAATGCCGTTATTTTATTCAAAATGCCGTTATTTTATTCAAAATCCATATATGAGCTTATGTTGTATTATAGAAACCTCCCGGTTAGGCTGCCTGCCGAGGTATTCTGTCTTTTTCATTTATCACTGCTACTAAAAATGGCAAATAAATGGTAACCCACCCATCTTACAATAAGCAAACTTGTCTTGCCACATTCGAGTTAACTTGTCGCACTAATGAATGCCTTCATGTGAATGTGTGTTAATAATGCGAATTTGTGTGTGAAATACTACTTTTCCTTGCGTGTTTAATATGACAATGCACCTGTTGTATGTATAACATGGAATTTGTGTGACATCAGTTAATTATTAGTACTTCACTTGGCCGGCCTTGTTCAGGAGGTACATCCATTCAATAAACACGCTATTTCAAATGAGCGGTAACCTTTCTTTGCCTGCTCATATTATGATTTGCAGCATGGATTTTGGCGTACGCAATATTATTTTAAGAGTTAATCTAATTCGTTATTAGGAATAGGGTGAATAAAATAATAAAAATGAAAACAATTCGAGTAATCGTATTAATTAAAACATCCTCAGTGCATGCAAGGAGCTGGTCGAAAGTCGACGGGAGTATCGGAATTTGCTGGCGCTAATCCTTTGTTTACAGATTTAGTTTTATCCTATAATACTGATTTATCGTCTAGTTTATTTCCGGCAATATAGACTGTTTAATCTTACCGGACTATTTACTACAGACGTCTGACTTCATTCATTGCCGTAACCGTTGATACTTTGGGAGTCATGTTTCACCAACGGTCGTTGTTAATTGAGTGTTCTCAATGAAGATATTTACCTTTCACGCCTGGCCAGTGTTAAATTCTTGCTTATTTGCTTGTGTTGTATGTAATACTCGTGAAAACAGGAATTTCCCAGTTTACTCACGATAATGACAAGTGGTATTTACATAAGAGGTAAAAGTTGCAGACACGCTTACCGGTCTGACAACAAAAGTACGACTCATTTTTGCATATTTTCATCGAAAATCTTACAGACCTTTTACTTGAACTTTGGAAAATTTATATAAAAATGAAAATACACTCATTACTGACATTCGCCCATTCGCCGGTAAGGCATTGTCAAATTTCGTCGAGTATTGTTCGTGGAGAATGCTAATAAAGCTACTACCATGTTTTCCTGAGTGGTCGAACCCTTCAGCGCCAAAACTGACTGACACTATGAATCTTGGTTATTAATTACACTAACAATCAGAACTAATTTCAAAGCCCCTGGCATCTTCTTCATTTGTTTTCTTTGAAACATGTACATTCATTCATTCATACGAGTTTTCTGCCAACTCGGGGAATAATGATAATCGTCTCTGACACAAAATTCCTGTGTCATGTCTCCATGTCAATTAACGATAAATGTAATGAGTTCGTGACCGGTACACTGGTTCAGCCAGTACCCCCGCATCGCAACAATACAACATACATAGATATCATTTCAAGGCAAGCGAAGGACAGTAGTATGTTATCAGTAGTGGAGGCTAGAAATGAAACAGAAATTTCTGTTTACATTACATTTTACTTTGTCGAATTCAGTGAGTTTGAAAAGATTGTTCGTGTGCGGTAAAATTGTAGATTAGAGAGTAATTGAATTTATTCTTCTGTTGTTTCCACTTATTCACTACATTCTTCTTTCACGTGCATAGGCCGAAGAAACTGATGATCAATTCAGAATGTGCCATTTATTTTATCCCCATACCAAACCACAGAACCGAACCTGATCTTCTGCTTTGCAATCAAAATTGCATAATAATATGTACTGGCCCGGCCCTGCCACGCAAAACCAATGTTGATTCCATGTTCATCGTTCAAATGAAAGAAAGAAAAGGAATGGATAAACTATTACAATATAAACCCAAAGCCATTAATTAATCACTTTGATGTTGAATAACCTATCATTTCCATTCCAAATTGCCACCAAGGAGAATCCTTTGACCTGATGGATTTACGAGGTGTATTTAATGCAGGTCGTTCGGTTCTCTCTCCAAGTTCTCTCCTGCAACAAATCAAAGCTTGTAAGCGTCAAGGGGTCAGGGGTTGATTTGAAGCATTCAATATTTTGACTCCCTAATAATTTCCTCTGCCACGTGGATTAGTACTTGCATTACGTAAGCGTAATTCATCGAGTCATTTTTGTTAAAACAATGCAATATATCGCTCGTTTTTAGCAACATTATAATCGTGCTTGGACGGGGGCCTTCAAAAGCCCTGCCATGGCCTTTGTAGAACGTTGGCAGGGTATAATTGAGATGTCAAATAACCAACGGCAGGGCTCCATTCAAATTTCAGCACAATAATTGGTACTTTGAGAACGTTTAAGCCTCTATTGTTGTGTGTCCTATCGTGTTGCTCGTGAATCTATTCGCTGACGAATAACTAAACGAACCCATGTACAAACTACTTCATTTAGTTTTCTAAAAAAACAGCAAAATTTATCTAAGATACGCGTGGGGAATGGTGACTTTGCTCAAAAATGGGCTCTTCCTTATATTTGCATTCCATGGACAACCAATAATTTGTGTGCGAGAGATGCATTCTTAATTTGGTGCTTGGGAAAAGTAACTTTCACCTGTGTATGTTTACTTTTCTCGTTCGGTGCTATGAGAGTACGTTAAAGCGCAGTTGTGGTATCTTCGCCATGAAACATTTATGCGAAGGCTAGCATACAAGCGTCATCAATTTTATTTTTACTAAAATAATTGGCAATCAATTCTACTCACAGCTTAAAAATGCATGAAAATATAAGTGGTGAGATTTAATTAATGCTTTGCTACACCTTCCATTCATTGTAATAGCAGAGTAGCTACGATATGCTGGTTGCTGCTGACCCATTATTGGCTCAATCGCTACACTGGCTGGCTATGCTTTATAAATTAAGAAATGTGCTCATATTCTTATTACTTAATGAGTTTAAGTGAGCCGACCGCCGTGTCCAAGAGAATCATTAAGGAATTTGTGCGGCAGATGGGATTTGGAAAGAAATTGTCTATGCGTGTCATGAATTAAGGGACGACAGGTTTGGAGAGATTGCAGGTCGTGCCATGGAGCAAGTGCAAACTCCCGCTTGCTCGGCTCATCCTGATACAGATCTCAAAAATATTCACCCTCATGATCATGCATGTAACAAATGGCGAAAAGCCTCTTTAATTTTCAAATGCACCTTTAAGTGCTGAGTCCTTCATTTGATCTCACTTCAAGTGTTTCTTGGATGAATGGCCTCACTTAAGGGTGGTAAAGAAGTTGGAGCAGTCGAATTGGACTGAGTCAGTTGGTTTGGCTTATTATTATGGATGTATTATTTTGCACACTGTTGCAATAATAACAACATTCCCGGCCATAGGCTCGTGGTCAAGTTTTTCTTTAGGAAAAAAACGGGAGTAATTATCCAAGGATTCCAAGATGATGTTGATGATGATTAGGGAGAGCATGAGAGATCCCTTTCTTTCCTCCTTCATTTGCAATTAATCTCTTTGTGAAATAAATCCTTGCATCTTGCATTAGTGCAAAACCAGAAATCATCATCTGTTCAAGTCCAACTATTACCTCTGACATGAATGTATCGAACCACTACATCCATAACAATGCTGGAACGTGAATGCGCCCATCTGTCCCGTTTCCACCGTGTCTCGAGATGACTTTACCTCAGGCCGTCATTCTTGCTAACTAGTGGTTAAGCACTAGATTCCTCATCAACATAATTCCCTGGGAATGCAAATCTTAAAAAAACGGACGTTATTTTGTACTGGAGGAGATGACCAGTCCCGCATTTCTAAGCAAATACACTCAAAATCGACACACAACTTCATATTCATATGTTTTTACACCGTGAGGCTTCTGCCAAAAAAGCTTCTGCCAGATGATATACAATCGGTACTCGAGGACTTTGCTTGTGCCGTGTGATGAAGTTATATCTATATCCGCAACTCCCACGCACTTGACGTTAAGTGACGTCACTACTGGTCTCACTGAATGACACAAAAATATTAATTCCGCCCGACACGATAAAACTATTGATTTTCGGGTTTGCGGTGCACCATTAAATCAATTCATTACGTTAATTCATTAGGTAAAAGATTGGGATAAAATCCATTTTGAGCTTTACTAAAAATCAGATGCAGTGTTTAAAAGTAATTTAGAATTTGTAATTGGAATTGCTGAATATATCAAGTAAGAATTGTTCTCACTATTTGATGCCCTGATTGTTGTTAATAAGACACGACGGATTTGATTTCCCTCCATTGATTATGTGGAGGGCAGAAAAGGTCATGACATGGTATTGTTTCAGGCAATCTAGTGAGTGTGGAGTTGGTTAGTTATTGGACAAATGAGGACTGTGAAAGCTAATATAGCGGCATTATGTAATGAAATGACTGTTATGGTTTCAAGACGAATGTAACGTCTTGGATTTCACTCAAGAAAGAAGTAACTGGAGTGGGGATTTAATAGGTGCGTGGGAACGGACTGTCGTCGGCACATTCTTCGTTTACTACTTGTTTGTGTTCTTGGGAGTTCCAAACCAGAGTACAAGTACAACCGCCACATAATAATACTTTGTATTACACAATACAAATGCACAGAAACAATACAGAAACAATGTACGTACAAGGGACATTATTCCATTGTCAAATTCACATTGACCTGAAACCATCCGGGTTTGTCAATTCAGGTGTGAGCAAAAATTTTAAAGTTATATCAAGTTTGGACTGTAGAAAGACACATTTTGTAAGATAAGGTATTAGTATACAATAACATATTCCTATATTATATGTATATTTCGCACGGAACGAATTTCTTGCCATTTCTTCTACAGAAGCAAAATACTCCAGTACAGGAAACCTCTTTAGTGCAACCACTGGTTAAACAGGTTGACCCTTCCCTAACGAAGGGACAAAGGACTATCAGTATCGCTATGCCAGATCTAAATTTTACGTGGACGTAGCATCCCTCGTAAGAGAAACAATCAGCAAGTCCTTAACTCAATTACAAATACAACAAAGTCCACTCTGATAGCACATTACATTGGGTTAGTAGTGAGTACGATGAACTAGTAACTAAGTAAGGTTGAGAATGTAGGTAAGAACGTGTTCAAAAATTATATTCTCACGCCGGAAGTAATTTTTCTTTAGAAATGAATCGCGCACTCCTTTGACCCCCCTCATTGATACATGGCTACATTTTTGGAGTTCGACCGAATTCTATTACATAATATTTATGGCTCACACTCTAGTTTCAAAACCGACCATCAGACTCCGTAGTAATAAAGGTAAGCGGAGCTAACATTTTTGAACAACTAGCACACATTGCATTAGGTGGTGGGTTTTCAAAGATCCCCCAGGAATCGGACCCTGGTCATATCGAAGCGGTCGACGCCAACGGTCGCCTGTCCCACTGCTAAAAGGACTTGACTACGTGTTAATTAAATTCTTATAATTTTTAAGGCATGGTGACACAGTGGACATTTAGACACTCGTCGATATATATTGTAATTTGAAGAATAAGGAATAAGAATATTGCAACAAAAATGGTTCCCACTACTTTATAGAAAACAAGATGAAGGGACTAAGATAGAAAGGCGAAATGTAGAGTAAGGAAGGATAGCATGTTAAAAAGTAGTGTAAGGATATGATGTGTGATGACTTCCATAAATCGTATCGGTGTGAAAATGTGAGATAGGGCCGAAGTATTAAATTAGTAAAGAGAAGGAATAATGGAGATTTGGAATTCCTTCATGTTTTCATGAATGGGCCAAGAAAAGAAGGAGGGTCCTGGTTATAATATTGGTAGGAAGGTTAGGACTTGATTAGCCATGAGAAATACAGGATTTTGAGGTTTAATGAGTAAGCTGAAGGAATTTAGCCAAGGAAGGTCTGGGTTCCCTACTTCATTTTTTATCTGACGTACAAGGAAGGTACTTTTCAAAATCTCAAAGGTCTCAAAGCGGGATGCGGGGTGAAGAAAAAACTTGCATTAAATAAAGGAGATTTCTTTTTCACCGTCATATAACTATACACTTATTGTATGGATAAGTAGGAAGAAAAGCAATTATTTTGAGGTAGCTAGGAATTCAGGAGTCGCATCTTTTTCTCAATGAAATTTGTAGTTGATCCTTCTTTACCTGAGAAAAAACACTAAGGTAAAAGTGAAGTAATGTCCAAAGGGTTGTAACTATTTAGCCTGGGGAATATTCCTACAGCATCACACACACACACACACACACACACACATCTAGATCAGATACATCGAATACAATACAAAACAATGCCAGAGAAGAAAATAATAAGATGGAATAAAGTAGAAGTAGTCTTAAAAGAATCCGAAACAGAAACAGGTTGTTGGATCCAAAATTAGGGTTCAGTTATCCTTCTGTTCAAGAATAATTGCATTGCAGTCCGCCAGCACTACGTTATGCCTTACTCAACCAACAATTTTCCTCGACTGCTCAAAATTCAGATGAGAAAAAATGTGGCTTCTTTAATTTTAATTACATTTTTATATAGGATCAATGGAATCTTGTTTCTGTTCATTCATACATTCGTTTTTTTCTTTTACCCAGATATGGGTAGACTGCCGACTGGGAGACGGACATGGCGGGTTCGTACGTACACGATAGCTGCTCTCTAACGAACGGCTATAGAATATGTCTGGAATGAAAGTCAGTTAGTGTATGCACCAACGAATCCTGGCATGTATTTACGCAGCAATAAATTTAATTAATAGAACTGAGCATAATCTAATTGAACTATTGTTTAAACTTGAAAGTTTCATTTAAAAAATCGTATACATTTCAGCCATAATCATGGGTATTTATCTCGTCATTCTCATTATGAATGGACAATTAAACTCGGAGTAGGATTTTGAATGGAGAATTGGGCGAATGAATATGATGTCCCGGAGAATTGAGGGTCCTGGTAGGTCCTGGAACTACTCATCTGGAATAAGATCTCTTTATTCACTCATTCGGTTGAGTTGACAATGAAGGCCCGTGAACTCGGGGAATTCACTTGCTCCACAATAACGCATGGTGGTCAGCCTGGGAAAATGTTCAAAACCCACCTGTATTGTACATGGTTTTCCATAGACAAAGAAAAAACTTAGACGAATATGTCGTAGTTTGGCCACACAACAAACCTCTCATTCACAAAACCGAATGCCGAATAGCTCAATGAACGGAAGACTCATTCATTTTTACGCTCGCCAAATTCCTGACGCTTAAAGCCTTACTACTACATCCTATGAACATCTTAGTCCACAAAGAAAGACCGCAAGGAGCAAAATACGGAGAAAGGATTTGTGCTTATGGGACCAAACTCTCGTTCAACATTACGTATGTCCACTATTCACAAACAGCGACTATCTGTCTTGTACAATGTGAAGGGATTCATGGATGAGATTGAACATCAGGTATTTGAAAATCTGAGGATTTGCTAAAAGGTGGCCGCAATTGTCCCTGTTACACATAAAGAAAGTCATAGTTGCTTTTTAAGCAAATAAGGCCCTAGTCTTGCATAGTCCATATATCATGAAGTGCCAACTGTTAACCACTAAAGTAACCATCATGTACGTCTGTAATTAAAATTGGGCATTATTAGGTCATAGATCATTCAAATTCGGATAATGTGATCCGTAAGAATTATGCTGGGAGCAAACAAACAAGTACACTTGGGTTGAGTTGTCTTGAGTTGAAGTCGAGTTGAAGACAAGATAATTTGATGATATTGTGTATAATAAAATATAGTTATTGGACCAGTGCCAGTGCTGTGTCTGACACTTGTATTGTTGTATTTAGTGTGTTAGTAGTAGAGATTAGGGTTGCGGGATTAGATTGCTGTGAAGAGATGTTTGGTCGTGTGAAAACACAGTTCTGGATTGGAGTTGTTTGGTTATGCAAAGGAGGCAGGAGTCAGGACAGGAGGAATGATGAGATGACAGGACGGTTCTTACCGGGAGAGCGACACAAGGAAGATGAGAATCAGAAAAAAAAGGACAAAATACAAACAAACTTCTTCTTCCTCTACCATATGAGACTACAAAATCTTATTTCTCCGAATCATCCAAACCTGCGGGTGTCTTGAGTCAAAACCCATTGAGCTTTGCGACCGCAATCTCACTGGAACAAACCACTCAACGGGATAGCTTAACTTTCCTTCCACTAATTCCACTTCCATTTCTCAGAATTTATCAACGAAGTCATATTTGAATGGAATAGTTGGTAGATGACCTGTGACCAGACTTCAAATTCCGGAATGGGACTAAAATTCCTGATAATAATAATTTTTTCACAATTGATTACTTTTTCGTTTAGTCAGTCACAAATATATCGGGAATATGAAAGAAATGTCACATTATCGGCCGGCAGTAGATTCAAATTATTGTGAATGGATAGTGTTTTATAGTTTTGTTTCTCAGAAATATCAGCCAACATCAGCGCAGTTTTGTGACTTTTCTGTTAATTAAAATTTATTTGCACGCCAAAATGCATTTGTCCAACCGTCTTTAAAGCCAAAATATGGGGTTGGCGACGTAGCTCTGCAATGCCAACTTCATTATCCCCGACACTATAGCCTTACATTCCAAGCACACTTCATGGAATACTACCGAAACATATACATGTATCTATACTTATGAATGAATGGGTTTAAAAATGTGGAAAAATTAGAGAATGATTTGTAAAGGAGGAAGTACTTTTGATGGAGGATCCGGACTGGTTAAAAGCTTGGTTGTCCAGATACAAAGGAAAGAGAGGGTTCGTTTTAGAGAAGTGTTATAAAAGTGATAGCACAATGCAATGTGACGATGATGATGAGGATGATGATATGATTTTTGAGGCTCAAAATATTTTTAGCCAATAGGATCTGACACTGCATTTGGGTCTTCTGAGTGATAAATGGACGAATCTCACAGTTAGACTGAAGAATACTGGAGGTTCTGAGAAACCTGCTGCGAGCACCAGTCAGCCACGCCACAACAGCAGCGCTCAACCGACGCGCTTCAATTCATCTCTTCCACTTCCGTGGAAATACATCCATATTCACAATTTGTATAAAGTAAACACATTACTGTTGCACTTGAAAATAAGACCGGGGTTTCAAATCCAAAAGAATACTAGAAATTCTAATTTCTTGCGACGGACACCCTAAGACATTGAATAACTTTGTCCCTGGTCTGACTCAACACCCCTATGTAGTAAACCGTCGATCTTTGGTGGAAACTTTGAAATATTTGTCTGTGTTTCACGCTGATACTAATTTCAGGTTTTGATTCTTATTCTTTTCTTTTCCCTGTCAAATAAAAGCCGAATGGGAGTCTGGAATTTGAAGAATCCTTTTAACTTTGAAGTAAATGATTTTTCCAGGGGAAAGTGGGCAGTCCAGGTCACTCGTGGTTCCTCATAAGTCCATTATATTGTTGTACATGAAATGATTGTTTATAAGAATGTGTTCCGGTGTTCTGACTCATTTTTACCGCAACAATGCAATGGAGATAATCGTTTTCCTTTATTTTGAAGCACGAAGGAATAAGCAGAATCAAATAAAAGGTTATGGCTCAGGGAGTGTAGTGAGAAATGGATTGTTCCGTGATTCTGCTGACAGACTCCATGTAGAGAACCTCTCTATGAGATTATCTACTCTTCGAATGTATATTGATAGTCCGATATTGGATGAACCCATTTCTTCAGCTTTACTGGGATTATAACCTGTAAATACTTAAAAAATCGATTAAGCAATTTTTTTGGACTTTCAAACGTCATTGTATTGATATATTCAATTACACAGAATGTAATCAGATCACAAGTGAATCATCGACCCCAGTTTGTTTACATTCGCTCAATCTCAAAACCTAGTAGATCTTCACGGTTCTAAACAATATACTACGAGGCAACCGGTAGGGAATCCGGCAAAATTATATATTTGATTATCGACTTCTCTCTACAAATTCCAGCAACCCGGAGTTAATTGGAAAGTCGTTTTCTTGATCACAATATTTCTAACTGCCAACGGTTGCGATATTGGCGAAAACTGTCACTTTGGCCTTAATTTTGTTTAGAAATTGTGAATTCTCAAGATTTCTGTAACCCAAATTTTGCGTTATGCCCGAAAGTGCCAGTAGGTAACAGAATTTAGTCGGTTGGATACTTTTTGGTGAAGCACCTTTCACCGAGTATTTTCTTCGAATAGATCCCGTACAAGTATTTTATCTCATATTTAATGAGCTAAATGGTTCGACATGTACTTTTCAGACGAATTAGCTTTTCAAAACTCAAAGGGCACAATCTAAATATGTAAATGACAAATAGTTATATGTATTTGATATATAAAACGGTTTGCATCTCCCTGCGTTCGACGTCGTTTTTTTATACATACAATTCTAGTAGAACTCTGGATTGACCGAACAACAGTACCTACTGATGAAAGATTCTCACAACTAGATTACGTGTTCCAATTTATCTGTGAGTGAATGAATGAATGAATACTCAGACAGTTGCGGTACATTATGCGTCTCATGAAATTCCTTCAATGCATTAAAACAATTCGACACGTCCCGGGTTTCATACATGGAATCCTGTAATCACAAAATTATGACCATTTTACCCTGGACTACTGCAGTGGCCACACTCACATTCCTTTGACTCTCTCACGGCTCTCATCATCATGTTTATGTGTATCCATTTTAATATACGTGCACATGAAGTTATACTTGGACATAAATGTTATTATGATTGTCTCCATGTATACTCCTGGGATGAAATACTTCACACCTCATATTCCTATCTTCCAATTCCATTATCCCACCTTTCCCCTCCATTCTTCCTTTAATCTGTGGAACTATTCAAGTCTAAGAAGTCACTTCCTGTTCCATACATCAATCATTTCCAGTACATACCGTTTACACCACAACAATAACCGTAAAGCACAACCAATTAAACATTCGCGGAATTTACAGAATACAGAAGAGAACGAATGACTGTGTCACCCGCACCAGCTCTGTCTAAAAGATCAAACCCCTCAACATAGCGAGGCATCAAGCAAGTTGTATCACAGTCATGCAATGGGCTGAACAAATCAATAAAATGAACTTCAGATTCCAAAATTTATTCAGGCCTTTCAACGGCAGAGAATGTATTCGTATAGTTATGGAAAACAGTGCAGAAAAATCATGTCAAAATATATGATGTGACGTGCAAGCTGACCCGACTAGTATTAAATGTAACGATAAGATAAATATTTGATGAAGTCATTTCCTCATTCCAGTAATATCTAAGGAAATAATTATTTTACCGTCATACAAATATAGACGCAAAATTTTTAGATGAGAGTACAATTATTAGAAGCGAGCCTTAAATTAGTCCGTAATATTAATGTCATCCCAAATTACAATAAGTTAGTAAGTACATGAATAAGATCAGCCAGAATGACAAGTGTGTAAATAAGTCTATGAATAGGATGCAAAGAATTAGCAAATCCTCTGCGATCTAACATAATATCTGTACCCAATCGAATTAAATCCTTTGTTAGAACTTGTTTGTTATTAACTTGGAATTTTGGATCCACAACGTCAGGATAACTCTCATCTGCCATAGTCTTACCGACGTCACCCATACTGATTGGAAGCAGTACCGATGGTGACGCGGGTCGTATCGTAGGCTGGAATTCGGGCAGAAATTGTCCTATCAATCCAAACTCTTATTTTCTTCACATCCACCTTGAAATAAAAAAAAAGTTATTTCACCGTGAATGTTTTTATTTTTAAATCGGAATATTGTCAAAATATTTACCAGAACCCCTGGAACTCCGTAATCTCCACAACGAATTCCCCAACTTATGACTCCAGCCAGCACATAGCGCCAAGGGTCAACTTTGCTCGGACAGACAAGCGGACCTCCACCGTCTCCCTATTAGACGATTTCATGTTCACGGCATAGAATATTATATTGGGGGGGGGGGAGGGGATATCGCCAGTTGTACAAATTATGTTGACTACATCACTCACAATACAAGTGTCGATTCCTTTAAGACCACCAGCACATAAGAAGCTCTCGTGCAAGTTGAATCCAGAACCAAGGTCTGTATTTCTGAGAGCCGATTGGCAAGCACTTCTGGGTATTATCGGAAGTTCTACCTCTTTTAGAATCGCTTGGTAGGACCCATTCCTTCCTATTTAAAACCAGTCAAAATTATAATTATGTTGTGAAAACGGCATCTCGACCCAGTTCTGTTCTGCGTAAAGTTTTAATTTTCACTTTGTCATTTGTATGTAGAATCTGGATAGAATTCACGGGGGATAGTTCGTACGCAGTCACATACAATCGAATGCAGGATACCAACTACCACCGGTCGGCTATTCCTATATCCACTAAGAAAATTGATACAAGTCACCAATGGAGTCACCATTGGTAGGATTTCGCGAAAGGACAAAAGTGTTCAACGACCTAACAGACTATATTCAACGCCAGCCCATCCTCCGCAAACCAATTTACATATGTTTAATAAAATGTGCAATTTTTTTTATAAGTTTGAGTGACTAGGAACAGGCGGGTATTCCATTTGACATCCTCATAAAACCACCATTTGTTTCACATTCCTATGTTTAAAATTATGCAAAAATTCCTGTAATGTTCTGCGAGTGTCTTAACGAGGACGCCATCCATTATGGTTATACTTTCAAATATTTCTATTACGAGAAAGAAATCTGAACTTGGTCTTTACGACCTCATCCGAACTTCGCAGGGCCCTGTGAAGTCTTTCAGGGACTTGTAAAATTCATTTATGAATATCGTAAAAGTTCTAGCATAGCCGTAGCTTGTATTTCTCGAAATCAAGAATTGGCGTTTGCTATTATTAGTAAGCCTTGCTTACTTTTTTTAAGCTTTTGTCAAATAACTACAATGCTGTAATTTACAAAATTAATTGTCACTAACCGAATTGATCTTTGCCCCAACCGGTGGCCCAACAAGAAGAATTGTCGTAATTCGCATAATTTGCTTTAGGCAAACAAATTGTGTCAACATGAGGTGCAAGAACTGCGGATCTTGCAAGGAAAACCAAAGCCACATCATAATAAAGAGCACCGCCGTAGTATTGCGGGTGAATAACGACTTCTTGCCCAACAATGTCCTATCAATGTGAAAAAAAAAGTTTACCAAATCAATCAAACCCTGCAATTATTCACAAAACAAGACGATAACAACACTAAGGCGCGGTGCGGCTTCAAAAAATTCAAAACTATGTATCTCGTTCGTTCATCTTGTTATGTATTCATTTCCTACGGGTATGCATGCGTCGTATTTTTTTAAATTGCAAAATAACCAGAACAAAGGATTATGTTCCTAGGGTGGTGCGCATATTTTCGTGAGTGTGTTGCAAGCGACGATGAAAATGAAGGGGAAACACTTCAAGGGAATTTGAATGGTAAAATAAATGTGCAAATCAGAGTTGTTTTTTGTTTTGTTTTGAATTCATGTAAGTAAAGGACATAATGCGTGTAAGTTGTATTTTCTACTCGGACCTAACAAGGAGCAAAAGTGGAGTTACGCAGTCTTGTCACGCTCTCTCTTAAAAAACTAGACCTTTCTTTTATTTACTCCTCCAGGTACTCTTTGGTATTATTTGCTTAGGATTGGAATTTGAAGGTGAAAATCAAATATGCCACACAAACCATACATACCAGTACTTAGCAGCGGGTGGAATTTTGGAATTCCGGCATTTCACCCCGATGGAGTGGAAGATAAATGTTTTTGTAATTACTTGAACAACTTTACCATTAATTTGCCCATTTATTTAATGCCCATTGTTATAAGAATTATTGTCGTCTTTGGCCATGCTAAGTTCACCAAAACCTGGCCAAAAACGTGCGCTACCGATTTTCTCACGCTTCTGCTGCTGGGGCATTTGAAGCTTTCTAATATACAATCAGCACTAACGCAAGCAAAACATTAGCTACTAATTTTAAGACAAACATGCATTCAACAACAATGGTCAATTAGATTTATGCGGAAGGAGTCCTATAATTTAATCAGACTTGCCTGGTACGGATAAAATTCCGCCGTGCTTTGGGTGTCCCATTCTCCTAATCGCACCACCAAATGATCCGGCTTCCTCCTATTTAAATATTTCGGAGATGTGATTATAAAAGAACTCCAAATAGAACCCTTTCGTCAATTTTCGTATTGATTGTTAATTGTGAACAGCTTTTAGTTAATGATCATTAAGAAGCTCACCCATTGACACAGTGGGCTGCGGTAATTACGACAGATGGCCAAATCAGGGATGCTCCACACACGAATTGGTACGCTTTCCTTCCTCCCACGAATTTCCACTCCAAAATGGCAGCCATCCAGGGATATTCCCCAAACTGGGTCTCGGCATCCTGGAAGTACACAGTCTCCATTATCTCACAATCGTGTCTTAAACAGGGCGAAGCAGAAATCCTGTATTTTCGCAGAGAGACGGGATGATTTTCATGCAACGAGCCCCTAGCAGTAGGGAAGCTCGAGCGCGAGCGGAGAAATCCTCTACGATGATTGTACCGTAGGGGCGATGTCAATCGGTAAAGCTAACGGCTGTCCGTAGCACTATAGTACTACCAGAGACCGATTGGAAAATCAAAATGCACCCTCCACATATTCTTATGGAACTATAGTTTATGCTCATGACTAAGAAAGACTTATCGTCGACCTTTGATCGACTTAAGCATAACGCTCGTCGCGCCAATCTAATAGTAAAATAAAGTGAAATTCCAATGAGATCTTGTCCTGACTAGAAATTTTTAAGCTTTGAAATTCTTGAATTTTCGTCACTTTCCTTATGTAAATCCGGATCTGTTATTGATCCATATTAGGAAGGTCATATGCAAATTTTACCAAAATTTAGCTTGCAATTCCAGTCTTTGTTTAAGCTGCCGATAGCCTTTCTCACGCAATATTTGCGTACTGTGGCCTAGAGCTAGTAGGATATTCCACTGGGCAGAGTTTGTCTTTCCAACGTCAAACGATCAGACCCATTCTATTGTTCTGAACGTCTCAACAATGAAATTTATGGCCTAAAATTCTGCAAATGATAAAGTTTTGAAGGGAAGTATGGAGAGCAATGATGACATTTGACTTGATCCACGGCATGATTTCTCATGATCCCACAGCAGGAGGACCAGAATGATTGAACTTCATTCCATCCTTTCGGAACGAGTTGCCACTCCTTTCGTATTAAATAATTCCCGTGCGATAAAGTCCAACCCCCTTGTTATCAACCGCTGTGTCTTCATGTGCAACTAAAGTCACACAGCTGACGGCAACAACTTGATTTAGAACTATGCCACAAATTTATGCGATCCTTCAGAGCCACTATTATGGCCAATATTATGCTATGACTCTATTCTGTAAGATGGCTAAGTTTTTCTCGTTCCCAAACCTAAGACGCGTGATATGAATTGAGCAGAAAGCAGTTACAAAGCAAAAAATAGTGAAATTCAGGGACGCATTCTTTTATTCTATTTTTTGGAAATTCTGGAAAGCTGATGAATTTCAAATACTCTAGGCACTTTAATGGACTAACCTTAAATCCCAAAATTCTAGCATTGATTCCATTGGGATTGAGTGTACCACAACGCGGGACGTAACCTGGAACAGCTGTATTGGTCACTGGTGGTGACGGAGTGGTCCAAGGCCTTGTCGTCGTGACCATCGAGGTCGGAGATGGTCTCCGGCAGCAAACCTGAATATTGTTTTTGCAAGGCCACCCTCCTGCCCCTGCTGCTAAACCTACTACCTGTTGAAATTTAAATATTCGGGATAAATTTAATAAATACAAACAAATACCAAAAAAATCAAAATAAACTTCATAATAGCAAACCTGGCTTTCTGGACATGTGTAATAAGGGACACATGTGCAATTATTGGTTGGGGCAGCAGTCGTGGTCGTCGTAGATGTTGAAGGGTACAAAAATGTATAGAAACTCCTTGGGCCCAATATTTCTAGAATGATTTTAAATAACAGGAATATCACAAATGGTATTAATATTAGTGTCAGCAGTTTAAATTACTCTCATTAATTGGCATTCAGTGTGTCATTCGAAAGAGAAAGTATACTTTCTTTCACTAAGTCTACGAAAGGTCACCCTAGCAGTGACTAAAACATATCTTCCCGAAGAATAATCCCCAACTAACAATTCAACCCTGGAAAGGTTAGACAAAACTATAATCCGTTTTAGTCCGAGTGTACCAGAAACTCCGAACCTCAAAAATGATTATGAAGTTTGGAACTGCAAGACTTCCACGCGGCGATATTTCTATCGTAAATTCAAAAATTACGAAATTTTGTGTACAAGAGGTTTCTTACCAACATCAGCATCTCTTTGCTTTAGCGAAGGTTGTTCTTCGTTTGCTTGACTTTCCTCGTTTTTGGGTGACGGAATTTCATTATTTGGCCATAACCACCCGTCGCCTGTTGATCTAACTTGCCGTAGATCACCCAACACGCCGTTAAATGCTACAAAAATTAGCACAACCGGCAAACAGACTTTCAGAATCCCACAAAAGGAACAGTAATGAGTCCAAACCATTTCGAATCCAGATTCTTGTATAAATTGAAAAACTCTGGACTTTTGAAATTTACTTGTCACGGGAAGTTCTCTTTACTAGAAATCGATGTTCTGTAGCAGAGTGGAAGTTAAATGTGAGCCAAATTCTAGTTCTCACTTCCTTTAAATACTACTTTACTTTGTCCAAAGAACTAGGGAATTCAATTCAGACTGGAGTGATCGATGAGATTGATTCCAAGCGAAAACGAAAACCACGGAATGGAGCTTTCGTTATTCTGGATTCCTAGAAAGTGCTCTACTTTCACCGTCGCACAAAACTTCTTGAATCTTCTCAAACGAATTATAAATAATAAAAATCGACTAGACATTCACAAATTGGATTACACGAGAGACCGCGGTAGGTGAAAGCAAGCAGACTGCATGTCCTCTGATCATTTTTAAACACGTACGAACGAAAGCATAACCGAAGGCAATTTCGAGTCCATCATCAATTATGACTCATGATTGAATACTTGGTGACCTACTGCTCTGAATTAACAAAACTCCATCATGGAATTAAGTCGAAAACTAGATCAGTAATCAGCTTAAGAATTGGGTGAAATACATTTTATCCAAACCTTGACCACTTTTCCCAACCTTGTGTCCGATGTCTGACTAAAGATTTGTTGACCCAATTTTTACAAAGAAAAATACTTCAGATCTCAATTTTTTTTAAAGAATATGCCACCTTCTTTATTCCAATTTCTCATTTTACGGTACATATCTGATAGCCACAACCTCTTGGGCAGACATGGATTGGGCCAACCCTTTATAGAAGAGCTTCAAAGAGATTCTACGCCGCTGGAGTCTTTGCTGAGCCAAATAGAAAGGTTACACCCCATGCTTTTATATAAAATACGCGGATAATTGACCAGCCAAACAAAGTCGCGCGCGAAGATTGTACTTTAATACGACTATTGAATATTTACAAAATAAAACCGAAGAGCTCAGAATGATGGGAGCCTACAGAACCTCAGACTATCGAATTTATTCGGACTGAGGACATGCAGAATAATTTATGACGAGTGCAATTGATTGTCTCCATGGCTTGGTTTCCACGTTAAATATTGAATGATTAGCTGCAAAATGTACTCTACGTCAATATACTTGATATGACTACAGATACTTTATAAATATTATATCAAAAGATGCACAGAGAATACAATGAACGGACCGGACATGTACTCCAGTTTGCTTTCACTTTCTCCGAAGTGAAAGCAAATGGGAAAGCGGTGCACAGACTAGCGTTCGAAGAAACTGTGACATAAAAACTTGAAACATGTCGTGACAAACTGCTTCACTAACAACACAATTGAATTAGGCTAAAATTGAGTTTGAGAAATCCTCAGTTAAATGCACACGAAAAACATGAATACTTCATGACATTTTAACTCGTCGTCAAATACCGGAACAGCAGCCTGATACAGGAAATGTCTACTCATTCCAAGGGAACTCTTAAAATATTAACTTATGGATACAAAAATTGGCTTGTACATAAAGTTCCTTGTAAAGAGAGATAGTAAAAATATTACATGCCTGCTGCAAAATCATTTTTGTTATCTTTGAATTTCTTAGTCCTGGAATATTGAGTCGAAAAGATTTAAAATTTACATTATTACAGGGTCAGGTCTGAATTGCGAGATCAATGTTCCCACAAAGGGAGAGCGAGGCGGTTGTGACAACCTTGAAGCCAAATGATTTATTTATTCATTCCCAAATTTATTTTTCTTAGCTCCATATTTAAATCCGTCGGTGACATAAAAGTCACTGCATGTTATAGTTATTAACGTGTTTATAAAACAAGGATTGGCTCTGCATATTTATTTGACTAATCAACTACTGCTCTGCTGTCATTTATTTGTGTTAATTGAGGTTCATGTCATGCAAATGTTAAATTATGTGAGCACTTTAAGCATCAAGAAAATGTTAATTAGACCTTTGTACTTGATACTGATGAGACCACCAGCTGGTTGAGGTGCGAACTAGAATTTGCGCAAAAACTAGCCTGCAAATGCCAAGTTCAGTGTGCCAACAAATTTGCAGAAAATTGCTCTCCCAACTGAAGAGAGAAATGTTTTTTTTTTTAAAAAAACGTTGAATATTCAACGTTATAGGGTTTCTAATGACGTCTTTGCAGATTTTGGTTGGAAATTCGTAAAAATGTCAATCTCAATTGAGTGTTTGCACATGTGATGCTCTGACCTCATGGTATATCAAATGATCAGACCATATGGAACTATCAGTACAAATGCATATATCGAGTCCCTGTATCGACTCTCTCGAATTTAATACCAGTCAGTACCGTGAATGTGATTTTTGTTTTTGCAGTTTGATCCAATTGGGAAAGAAATTGCGTACCGGGGTTTATTGAAGACTCCCGGGTTCTCTGAACCAGGTTGAGGCATAAGCTTTACAGTGATTTCAGTTAACATTATACACATGCAATTGTCCAAAGATAATTCAAAACAAGAGGAACAGACTTGAACATTCTACCCAAGCCCGTAAATAATGCTGCACAATAATTACTGGTATTGTTAAAGAATTTACAGCGTAAAAATGTGGTGTTGTTGCTGTTGATTGAGGTTGTTCAGCACACACACAGCTACTATTTATCTTCTCATAAATAACAAGTATTTTCAGTCCGCGGCAGGTCGGTATAACTTTCCAATTTTGTGGAATAGAAGTCTTGCAATTTTGGGGGAGTTAGAAATGAAATCTACAAGAGGGATAACTCATTATTTTGTTGAAAAGAACTGTTTGGAATGAAATGAAGAGCCGCCGACTGGAGTTGATATTTCTTTCGAGAATCATTAGTCACTCTCAAGAGTCCAGGGAAACCTGTCTGGTCTGCAGAATGAAGAATGAAATCTCGACGGACTGGACCTTTCGGCATCCAGACAAACCTTTCTACCTGCAATTAGTGTCAGCGCCAAAGGTGAGTATTGTCAATGCTCTCCCTCACAATGCAAATCCACTCTCAAACTACACTACCTTTCATTACAATCATCACTCTTCTCGATTGTAGGAACAACTTGTAGCTTTGTTCAATTCCAACTTAATATTAGGTACTATTAAGTTAATACGAACTAATTAACGAAAATTATTAATGAAAAGTGCGGCTGCGGTGGTCGTCTGTGTTCCTTTGACCCTGTATTCAGTTTTTATGACCTCAGGACTGTATAATTGTAACTCAAAGTAATGGGCACCATTCACTTAAATGGTCAATTGAACGTTCATTATGTAATCAAATAATGACAAGTTAAGTGTGATTCAAAGAAATTCGAATTGGCTGAATGAAACCAAATCAGAGTTCCCAGAAAATTCTCTCAATGTTAACTCCTATACCGAATAAGCGAAATTCTGGCATATTCATTTGATACGAAGGATTCAAGCAAATATGGGAAGACATTCTAAAATTTGGTACTAGCAGCGAGATTCTAACTACTGTTGGATATAGTAAGTGCACATTTTTGACAGCTATAGATGCAATCTAAACGTGCAGAATCGTTAGATAGCGGACCATATCTTTTGCACTACTCAAAATGGTGCTAAATTTCATTGCCAATATTTTGGAAAAACGTTGTCACAAGTTTTACAATGTTTTAAGTAGTGTGTCCGTACTAAAGAGTGCCGCACTTTTTAAGTAGTTGGTTCATAAAGTTCATGGAGTTCATTTTACACGGACAGAGAATGCTCAGAAAGGGTTGCTCAATTCCTGTGACTGTCAAAAGAAGTCAAGAAGTGTTTAAATAACAGCAAGCCCCAATACTCCGTCCCATTTCCATTGTCCACTTTTTCATAGAACCACGTCCTTCCTTCCGTCCCAAAACATTTATTTGTCACTTTGAGTCAGAAGAATGACCCATAAATTCGACCCTACTTCAACACAGCAGAGTGCACTATGGTTCCTAGTGTACACAAATGTTCAAGTCACAATTAATAATTTATAAACCTGCTACCGACACCAGACAAACTGAAAAACAAGTTTCAGTTTTAATCAATACTGCAATCATTTTAGTATTATTTTTGACAATTACAAGAAGAATTCGTTCTCCTTATTAGGACTACATACGAGAATTCTAATAAAATGTTTGGTTTATTAAGGGAAATTGTAAATAGCACTTGAATCGTAAACAAATATTTTCTATCCTATACATCTGTATATCTGTAATTTTTATATTTAAAACAATTTCAAAAGAAGAATTCTTGGACATATCAACTTGAATTAGGGCTCGGACGGTCCGGTCCTGAGGCTAGGACCGGGACCGGACCGGACCGGTTGAGGCTAGGACCGGGACCGGACCGGTGGTTCTGACGTTGGGACCGGGACCGGGACCGGACCGGACCGGGTTTGGACCGTTTATATATGTACATGTAATTAGCATGTA